>OZ026561.1:3696868-3709368 GCA_964020155.1 Chondrilla cf. caribensis
CGTAGATCACTATTGTCTTTTTGTCAATTATTAAGCATTTATTCGTTTGCTTGCATTCGTAATCTAGTATTTAAGTGTATTTGTTATTCTGTATAATAATTATTGTAGATTATTGTGTATATGTAGTTCAATAGTGAACACATACAGTGTTAGTTGATCCATAATTTGTTATAGACGATAACCTAAAACAGGTTTGTAAATTCATTACTCCTGCATAGTCACGCTGTAATTATTGCATGTGTACGTACATGTGTGCATGTGTCTACGTACATACTAGAACTTTCTTCACATTTACACATCATCTCTGTATTTTTTTCATTTTCCACTTTTTCAGTTTCCAACTGACCTGGAGTGTGGACAGTGTGAATGTGCTACAGTTAGTACTGTTCAACGAATCCTACTCTGATGCTAAGAATGCCCGTTGTCTAGACGGCAGTCCTAGCGGGTTCTACTGGAACAAGGAGACACAGGAGGACAAATGGGTCATCTTCTTGGAAGGTGAGGCGCCGTGCCCTCCAGCATAGATACTCTATCCTACTTAGTATAGAGAGTATCTATGCTTCCATTACTCCTGCAGTGTAGTCAGCCAGACCTACTGTTCATGTAGTTATGCGTGCATATGTAATTTCCACTTATTAAACCTGTTTGATCCAAATTAATCTGCCATTTTTGGCACCTGCCCTAAAAATGGCAGATTGAAAATAAAAGTGGAAACTGGTTCCGGTTGGCAAGTCTAATACACAACTTGAATCCCAGTGTACCTTTATAACTGTGATATAGCATACATGTACTTACATTCGAATAGGGATTTCGGACTACAAAGTCTCCAACTGTTGTTGGGAAAATCCTTTCGGATTTAGGAGCGTTCAAAAACAAAGATGAAGAATTCAAAGATGAAGAACTCTCTTCACCAGACTGTGTTTTTGAATGCTCCTGAATCTGAAAGGATTTCCCAACAACGTACATACGTACATGTACGTAAGTACAAGATTGTGTATGTACATACTCCGCATTGGACCATTCCGACCTTGTTCCTCCACTTTCTGTAAAAGACCCTCCCACTCAAAATAATTATACTGCTCTTTCATCTCAAAGTGATTTCATTGCCTGTGGTTTAGAACAGTAATGATTGTGCCCTATTACCTCATTTGTCTAAGAAATTTGAGGTTTCTTTTGGACAATGATAATGTCTGCAAATACTCTTACAACTAGACAGATTATGTATTGCTCCCAATTCACAACACGTCTTTTGCCATCCAATATGGCCAACGAGTTACACCCTGCATTGTACATACTGTCTAGATCACAGATATCCTCCATACACTCAACGCCCACTGATATGTGCTTATCTCACTATGCATTTTAATTTGTGCAATATTGCACGTGATACTTATTGGTATGCAGTGGTGCAGGGGATGATTAATCGATTATTCAATTAATCAATTAATTTTCATTTCAAAATTTCTAAATCCACCTGTGTTTACCTGAGTTACCAACATTGTAATTGTACGTTATAGTTTGTTTATGCACGGTTGATTCTTAATTTTAGTTCGTTTTTATCATGTGACTTTTGTACTTGTCCACGTGTGAATGGAAGTGATTTTTGGAATAATAGTGACAGTGTTTTCACATCTATTAGTTCTGACGACTTGTTAGATTGTTCAGTTACAACATTTTACCACCACATTTTTTCTGCATGAATTGTGAATTGTAGCAGATTAATCCCCTTATTTTAATTTGGACTATGTGTTAGATATGTGTGTGCAACATAGTAAACAAGTTCCCATCTTATTATTGTGATTTCATTCTCTCTTTCATGTACTCAATACCCACACTAATGTACTCCACACACACACACACACACACACACACACACACACACACACACACACACACACACACATGCGTGCACACACACGCACACGCACACACACACACACACACACACACACACACACACACACACTATACAGGAGGAGGCCTCTGCCTAACTCCAAAGTCCTGTCAGAGCAGAACGAAAACAACCTTGGGATCATCCACGCTGTGGGACAGCACAACTCAGGGGTTTGGACTCACTTCTTACTTCGAATCGGACAACCCAACTTTCTACCACTGGAATCATGTGTTCATACCGGTACGTGCATGTGTTGGTGGTTGTACAATGTAGTTTGTCCATACTCATAAATCAGAGTAGTCCTGTTTTTAAAATTCCGATTCCTTTATTCATGAAGTACAGTGAACCTGTATAAAGACCACCACTACACAAAGACCACCTGTATTATACGTGACCGTTATTGGACTATACACCCACTACAGTATGTTATCTCCACTACAGTAAAGCACTTCTGTGTTAAGACCAACTGTCTTCAGAGGCCATCTTTTACTAGTCCCCTGGGTGGTCTTTATGTACAGGTTTCACTATAGGTATACAGGGTTTCCCCCAAAGGGGGGTACCAGGGCACTCCTCCCCCCTTTATTCTCTGTTCTGTGACAACAATTTTTTATTAGAATAAAGATTTATAATATTATTGAGTTAAGTGTTAAAGCAATATTGATAATTATATATCAAAATATTCATGGTGACTATATATATATTTTTTTCTGCGAGAAACACCGGATATATCTTCATAACGTATTATTGTACAGCACTTGCATTTGGCCACACTGGTACATTATTGTCACTCCCCCTCCCCAATGGGTACTTAACACAGTGAAACCAGCTGTATACCAAGACCACCCATGGGACCAGTAAAAGCTGGCCTCTAAAGACAGGTGGTCTTTATACAGAGGTACTTTACTGCAGTTGATTTGGCACAGTGGGCAGTCCAATAATGGTCACTTAGGACAGGTAGCCTTTATATAGAGGTGCTGTACTGTAGTTGAGTTGGCACAGTGGGTAGTCCAATAATGGTCACTTAGGACAGGTAGCCTTTATACAGAGGTGCTTCACTGTAGTTAAGTTGGCACAGTGGGTAGTCCAATAATGGTCACTTAGGACAGGTAGCCTTTATACAGAGGTGCTTCACTGTAGTTGAGTTGGCACAGTGGGCAGTCCAATAATGAACATGTGGCCTTTACATAAGATAATGCATTCCCACTCCTCCCTGGCTGTGTACAATGAATGGCTGTTTTGGATACAAAGCCATATAATTTACTAAACAGCCTGCAATGCACAGTCACAATAATGTCAAAATAGAAAATATCCTCACAATAAAATGAAAATTGAAACATACATAGTTCATCATCAACTACAATAACAATTAGGAAGTTTTCCAAACAATTCAAGTGTGTATACACTTTCTCTTGTATTTTGTTTCTATCTGGACTCTTACATGAGTGTATATCAGGCACTGTGTGCACTGTGCTGTGTGTCTCTTCAGTACTTCTCCAGTGATGGGGGAAGGTTTGATTGGCCAGGAGCTAAATATGGAGAGTGGAGCTTCATGACTGACTAACCACATCAAGGTCAGTGACCTTTTGTGTGGTTAGCAGTACATCCAGTGAATATCATGGTATAGCCAACCCCTACCCAAGTAGTGATCTAATCAGATATCCAAGCAGTTATCCAAGCAGTTATCCAAGCAGTTATCCAAGTAGTTATCCAAGCAGTGGTGTCGAAGGTTCCCACTGCTTAGATGGGGACTGGCTACCATGGCAACCAAGCAGACGTGATGTACCACTAACCACACTAGAGGTCACTGCCCTTGGTACAGTTAGCCAATCATAGAGCTCCACTCTCCCTGCTCCAGTGATTTCTGCTACATCCATGTATGTACACAAATGTACATCAATACCATATATACTGTGTTTTGTACCTCTCTTCAGTACTGCTCTGGTGATCTCTGGTCTGGAACCATCACTGAACCTTCAGAGGCGACATTCAACTTCTACTTCTCAGGTCACCTCAACCTTGTGGCTGTACTGGACTACCTCATTGAGAACCACGGGCTTGGAAGGTGCAGTTCAATTGTGTCTATTGTAATAACAGTTACCTGGCATGGGAAGTGTTGAATAGCAAGGGGAGCGTGTGGGAATGGTGCAGATATTTACACACAATGCACTTTGATCTGGTCCCGCAGCATACAACATATAATGATTAACATGTGGTTGTCATGTGAATATCATGTGATGCACATACGTATGTCTGATCCATGTACTTATGTACTTATTAGGCAGGCTGTAGTATACTTCGTCATACTACGTTATACTCAGTCCACAACTCTTATACAACATTATGTCAGGGAGTACTGGTAGGAAGTACCTCTGAAGAGAAGTACATGCATAGTAATATACGTAAAACAGACCCTTCATAATTGAACATTCTCCACAATTTGAGCACATTCTGGGATGTATGTCCACCTGTCTTCAAAGTCCATCAATATCTGGTCCCTCGGGTGGCCTTATGGCCCTGCTTCTACTGTGATCACACTATGCATTTATCATTATCACACACACACACACACACACACACACACACACACACACACACACACACACACACACGCACGCACACACACACACGCACACACACACCCACGCACACACACAAGGCTACTGAGATGTGATCCTCTGTGTTCTACAGTTCTCTCACAAGTGAAGTGTTGTTCGCCGGGGAATCTGCCGGTGGAGTAGGAGTTCTGAACAATGTTGACCATGTGGCTGCAATGTTGCCGAGAACCAAAGTGATGGGCGTCCCAATCGGTGGATGGTACTACCCGAAAGTCTCCCTGTATCCCGCTTGGAGGATTCATTTGAACATTGAGTTAGGTTCTTTGGTCCCATACGCTCTGTACAGATCCTTTGTGAACCAGGACTGTGTACAGCAACACAAGGAGGACCCTTGGTACTGTGGTCCTGTATCTGCCACGTCACTCTATGACTACATCGAGTCGCCGCTTTTTATTGCGGAAAACATGTTTGATTCGGATCAATTATTTGATGAACTCGAATGCCCCAAAGAAGTGAGCAATCACTCACTGCTTGTATTTTTCTGTCCACAATAGATGTTATGCAGCACTCCTGGTGAGAACACATGTCCTGTACACCTCATTCAGTTATTACACACTACTGTAGCGAGTAGTATTTAGTGTGTACTAACCAGGAGTGTGTACCAACCAGGAGTGTGTAGTAACCAGGAGTGTATACTAACCAGGAGTGTGTACTAACCAGGAGTGTATATCAACCAGGAGTGTGTACTAACCAGGAGTGTATACTAACCAGGAGTGTGTACTAACCAGGAGTGTGTACTAACCAGGAGTGTATACTAACCAGGAGTGTGTACTAACCAGGAATATGTACTAACCAGGAGTGTGTACTAACCGGGAGTGTGTACTAACCAGGAGTGTGTACTAGTCATGAGTGTGTTGTAACCATTAGAGTGTGTGTACTAACAAGGACTTCACACTAACCAGGAGCGTGTACCTATAAAGCAAGCTGTACTGTATAATGTTTTGTGATATTCCTCTGATGATATCATTGTACAGAATACCACGGAGTCAAATGCTTATATGTTGTATTATGGGGAGAAGATGAGAGAGGCAATGAAGAAAGTGTTGACCTCCCCGAAGAAAGACGGATTGTACATGCCTTCTTGTCTGAGTCACACAGGTACCTGACCCGTGTGCGTGTGTGTGTGTGTGCGTGCGTGCGTGCGTGCGTGCGTTGTGTGTGTGTGTGTGTGTGTGTGCGCGCGCGCGTGCATGCGCGCATGTATGAGCAATTCGAACACACACACACACCACACACACACACACACCACACACACACACACACACACACACACACACCACACACACACACACACACCACACATACACCACACACACACACCACACACACACACACACACCACACACACACACACACACACACCATAAACACACACACACACACACACCATAAACACACACACACACACACACACACACACACACACACACACACACACACACACACACACACACACCACACACACACACACACACCACACACACACCACACACACACACCACACACACACACACACACCACACACACACACACACACACCATAAACACACACACACACACACACCATAAACACACACACACACACACACACACACACACACACACACACACACACACACACACACACACACACACACACACACACACACCACACACACACACACACACACCACACACACACACACACACACACACCATAAACACACACACACACACACACACACACACACACACACACACACACACACACACACATACAAGACGAATTCAATACAACAAACCATAGTGTTGCAACAGTGTACATATTTTTGGGGGCTGGTGTTGATTCCCTGGTTTACATATATGCATGTACATATACAAACAAACATACTCCAGATAAGTGAATTATGTTTGCACACTCCTCAGACCACATGTACATCTGTTGTCAATCACAAAATGATCAGTTGAACAGCTGTAAAACATATTATTAGGAGCTTTGTTGTATTCATTCATTTAGTCTGTCACCAATAGTGACAATTTGTAAACATGTGGTGAGGCATAACATTAATCCATCCACCAATAATTGTGGAATATCCCCCCCCCCCCTTTTTACTGTACACATGCGCTCGCACACAGACTAAACACTTTGTTCCCCTTGTCATAGATTTCTCTCTCTCAATACAGACCATCTTGTTCAGCTGGAAGGGATACCTATTGTGAATGGACAGACCTTTCCTGAGACCTTGTGTGGGTGGTATAGAGAGGACAGCCATCTCACTCAACTTGTGGACCGTTGTGGTTTTGTTAACTGTAATCCGACATGCTCTCAAGTTAGAATACATCCACCAGGGTGATAATGGCCACTTATCCACTGCTCTTGGCTTACCGTCTACCCTACAGTGTACCGGGGAACAATTTTCATAGCATGTTTTCAGACCTATATTTATGTATGGTCCTCGTAATGTACATGCATTCGTAATGCACATCAGCTCTTGCATGTATTGATTTCTAACATGTACACGTACGTATCTGCCTGTAAACTCAGTTTTTGCTCAACTTGAAACAGCAAATTTAACTGATTTTTATATGTTCGCACAGTATAATGTACATACACTCTATGTACTGTATTGCATTATGTTAGAAGAACAGTAAAATTTCTATTTTACGTAAATAAATTGATGGTATAATACATATATTGCATGTTCAATGTATTCATTGTTTCCTATGATGCATATTATAGTATAATACAGTACTGTATATGGTATATATATGCATCGAATACATACATCATTATGGGACAATATAATAATTACATGATTATTATATTTATCTTAATTTATATATAATATTGTTACAGGAGGAAGAAATTAGTTATATATAGCGTATATGTTATAGTTCATTGATTGAGTATACAACACCATTGAAATGTTATAACGTTGTTGATGCATGTCCGTGATTTAAGCCAGAGGTATTATAATAGTATTATTATATTGAAATTGCAGTTTCATAATAATAATATCATTATTATGAAACTGTATGATATTATTGTGTTTTTCTAGATCTCCTGTGAATGCAGTATATATAGTGTGGAAATCTATAAAGTCTTGAAAATCCATAAACTGTACATGATAGCAATACACAGTGGGAAAGTACTGTAATATAGCAGTTCCACTAAGGATGAAACACCATTGAAACATTGCTGTATTTCCCTATCTCAATGCATCATTCATGCACACAGGGCCTTCCAACAATGATTCAATAGTGTTAATGTGAAATTAAGTTCTATTCAATGGAAACAGCATTTTCCTCCTGCTGTGTACGGCACCATGTTTACAATTCTGAAATCGTCATAGGATTGCCCTAGGAGTAAACTATCAAATGATGTTGAAAAACCCTAGTGCATACGCACAAAACTGCACAAGCGGACCTGGCCCTTTTCTCAGATCCACTCACGCATAATAAACATTGAGATCATTATAAAAAATTGCATCAGTTGAAAGCTTGGAAACTTTATACAATGGGCTATAGTTAGGGCTTTGTATTATGTATACGTTACAACCTGTATCTGAGTCGTGTGCTGTGTGTTGTGTGTTTATAAGATATGCTGCTGCATACAAACGTGATTAATCACATTTCTACATACATACGTAGGTCCAGATCTTTTAAGATTGTCACTGTTCAGTTAGTATAGTGATAACCATCAGCCACACCTGTCCCGTTATTCATTACATCCTCTGCACAACATGTCAAATTTGAATATTATTGTACGCATGACAATGTAATACCTTGCATATACATAAGAATGTGCACATATTAAAAATTATTTTTGTAATACTATTAGCAATCAATCACAATAAAAAGCGAGATACGTGAAAAACAATTAATATCACACAACTCTGAACAGACACACACATAGCAGGTCCATACAAACGAATTGAGCAATTCAAAATAAAATTATAGATTTTAATACTTGCTAAGGGATGTCATTCCATAAAAATCTGTCGTCATTCAATAGATCAGACAACTTCTTGTTATAAGGGGCAAAAAAAGCCCTCAACATTTTCTTGGTGTCGGTTCTCATGTCCGTCTTGATATTTGTAGGACCATGGTTGAGTTGCTGCTGACGTCCCAACTTTCCCATGAGAAAAGAATCACTCACCGGATCGAGCTCCAGGAACTTATATACCTGCTTGGCAACCCGAACTTTATCCGCCGCCATATCTTCACTCCTCAGAAACAGGAACTGCTCCCTTGGGAAATATCGCAGCCAAAGCTCAACACTCAGATAGTAAAGTGTGGCATCCATGCGCAGTTCAAATTTTAAGCACGAAAAATCCTTCTTGAGCCACTTACGATAGAGGTACATACACCTCAGGTCATCCCCAATTTCTGCCATGCACTGTTTGAACGCAGTGATTCTATTTGTCATAACTTTGTGGAAGGTGTCTTTGTTTATCACAGGCATTATTTCTGGGCAGTTATGAGGGGGAAAGTAGTAGAAATCAGACCTCATCCGATCTGCTGGTTCGCGGAATATAACCACGTATTTCGTTTTAGGAAAGAGAAGTGAAAAAATCTGAGGAATAAGTTCAATGTCCTCACGCGACACACTGGTGTAGAAGTCTTTGAAAAATGGAGACTCGTGCATGTACGTTGGTGAGCTATCCCCGGTAATTCTCTTGGTTGGTTGTGTAGCAATAACCTTTGCTGCTGGCACAAAATGATACAGGTATCGCATTATGTGAACAACATTGGTGGGAAACTCTTTCACCCAATGTATCTTGGTCCACCAGAAGATTTCTTTGGATAAGGGTTTGGCAAAGTGGGGGTGTTGGGCTATAATGTCGTGAAGGGTTGTAGTGCCGCACTTGATGAAACCGAGCATAATGAAATAGGGGAGGCAAAGTAGTTTCTTTGTCCCTGGTAGGACATGCCCATACATGAGCCTGATGGCCGAGTGCACTGCAAGCTTCTGCGGTATCATCTTCTCATTCTGCCTCTGCAATTCAAGAATCTCCACGAATTTAACTATACCATCAAAGATTTGGTAGTCGACGTACCAGCAGGGATTTTTGAAACCTTCCAGAAATTTTTGAGGCACAACCGCTCTAAATGCTGCCACTACGCTCTGTAACTCCGGGTCCTTCCATAGGCTAGATATAGTCGACGAAGAGTTACGAGGTGATGTTGACTCGGTTCTCGGTGTGCTTGCGGGGGTAGCTTCCGATGAAGATGGAGCATTGCTCTTCTCTGGACAGGCAGTACTGGACGAGGACTCGTTATGCGATGGAGATGATGAGAAAGCTTGAAGGCTAGCGAGTTCACGTTCGCAAAGCTCACACTTTTGTATCAATTCCGTGTAATTCTCTCCAGGCTGGGGTATCTGTGTGATTTCGAACCGTTCGTCAGTCGATGAGTATGAAACTGTGTGGCTTCTGAGCGCAAACCCGTACTTCACCAGCAGAAAGGAACTGATGGACATTAACACGAAGGCGCTCAAAATAGCATTTCTTATGCCTTTGGGACCCATTTCTAACGTACTCGACTGTCCACCGACCGACAATGAACGTGGCAACCTGGCAGTGTCAACGTCCGCCCTAGAGGCGTTAACCAATCATGAGGAAACAGTTCTTATCTCCTTGCCAAAAATAGTATACGGATAAAATATCCGGTATACCGTATATTATAGATGCAGAGTGCACTCCCACCCGGCATAATGTGGCGGGAAATTAGGACTAATGAGGTGGGCTTGCGGCGCGGGTAACGGTTAAGTATTATCGATAAACTCATAGTCATCCACAAATAATACTGTACGTACATTCTGAAGACGTTAACGTTATGGGATGAAATAGAATGAATGTACATTTGGAAAACATGCTGGAGCTTGAGAGGGACTGTCACACATGAGCCAATGTTGCCATGTTATACAACAAGCTAAGTCTACCAACTGCATGGTTGCCAACAGTCCAGATATTTCCTGGATTGTCCAGGAAATGACCACCTTGTCCAGGTGTCCAGGAAAGCTGGTATTTTGTCCAGATTTACCAAGTGCATGATACTTATGAGGCTTCTATGTGTGTAGTGTGGTTAATATATTTGTAAAGAACTATCGTTCAGTTAGCAAGTTAGCTTTTAACATTTTACATGAGTTACTGTTTATTTGGAGGTTGTCATTTGTATGTTTTTATATAAATGTAAGCCTCGTATTCTTAATATTGACCATTATCGAGATTTACAACACAGCTACGTAAACATTTACATAGTTATTTTTCTGTGAATTAATCATCTTATTATGAGAAATACCAATGTCCAGGAAAATGTTGTAAAATCCAGGAAATTTGAATTCTTTGTCCAGGAATTCAGGCTGCACTGGTTGGCAACTATGCAACTGTGACAAGTCAGGTGTACAATGCAAACATAATATGTGTTGTATGACATGGTTATGAGCAAATTCAATTATACAGCATATTATACTTAGTGGTTAAGACATGGGCAAGAGGGCATTATGACATAAAATACCGAGTCCCGAGGGCGAGTGTATTTATATGTCATAATGCCCGAGTGTCCACGTTTTAACAATTATAGCATTCGTTGCTAACGCTTTATACTGTTTCTAGCGCTTTATACATTATATTATTATAATTGTTGTATAATAGTACAGTTTCTATGGTAACGGATGCTATTCAATTTTAAGGTATTATGATCCTCTTACTACCTTGGGTCAAAGTAGAGATTCCAGAACCAGTGGAGTATGTAAGAATTTCGATATCTGTGATTCTCTTCAATCAAGATCTAGATAGGGGATATTGCATCCTGTATTGGCTAGGGTCAGGCCCGAATAGCTACCTCATCTGGAGCTCGAGCCTCTCAGTACAATGTATTATTATTAGAACCAGTATTATTGTGCATGTACATAATTGAGGACATACATTTAGTTAGTTATTATCGGCATACTGTGCAACATGCTTCTTAATTAGGTACCTTATAGTTTGTATAATACTCCCAGTTGGCCATGGTACACATTCCTACGTAATTAATACATGCTCCTGGTAGTATAGCACACACTCCTGGATAGTACTGTAAGCACTACTGGTTAGTACACACTCCAGATTAGTACACACTCCTGGTTAGCACACACTCCTGGTTAGTACATACTCCTGGTTAGTACACACTCAAGGTTAGTACACACTCCTGGTTAGTACACACTCCTGGTTAGTACACACTCCTGGTTAGTACACACTCAAGGTTAGTACACACTCCTGGTTAGTACACACTCCTGGTTAGTACACACTCCTGGTTAGCACACACTCCTGGTTAGTACACACTCCTGGTTAGTACACACTCCTGGTTAGTACACACTCCTGGTTAGTACACACTCCTGGTTAGTACACATCCTGGTTAGCACACACTCCTGGTTAGTACACACTCCTGGTTAGTACATGCTCCTAGGTGATACATACTCCTGGTTAGTACACACTCCTGGTTAGTACACACTGAATACTACTCACTTGCTACAGTAGTGTGTAATAACTGAATGATCATGAGGTGTACAGGGCTGGCTAGTACACACTCCTGGTCAGTATGCACTCCTAGCTGGTTAGCACATACTCCAGGATAGTACACAATCCTGTACGTTTGGTAAGTATGTATTATATACACATAACTTGGTCACAGACTCATTTCTGACAACCAGTACCTATAGTATGCACATCTGATGATTAAGAAGTACAGTACAGATGTGGTGTACTCTTCAAGGGACTTACTAAACAAGGTACACTATAAATTCCTGTATAATAGAAGGATTTGAAAGAAAGAATTCTCATTTTCTGATCACCAATATAATATGCTTATGAATACATTAGGTATCAAAAACAAGTTCCATCACATAATTAGGTGAAGAGAGCCACGTTTCACACAAATATCCCCCAACATAATATATTATATAATATCTATATGCAATGGGCATGTCATTGCTCACTGACACTATGCTACTTCCTACATGAAACATATTA
>OZ026561.1:3714368-3719368 GCA_964020155.1 Chondrilla cf. caribensis
AACCGAGAGTGTGTACTAACCAGGAGTGTGTACTAACCAGGAGTGAGTACCAACCAAGAGTGTACACAAATCACGATTGTGTACTAACCAGTAGAATAGAAACAATTTTATTAATAGTATCACAGGGGTACACGGTTTTGGCATCATAATAGTGGGAAATGTCTTGTAAGGTTTCGGTTTTCAAGTTTTGCTATCCCCACCATATTGAAGATGACACAAACTCATACATACAAAAGCCCTGTGCACTAACGGTAAACCTACCGTATAGCGGGAAAGTTTTGCAGGACAAAATTTTCACGGATTTCGCAGTTAACCTAATATCCACGGAAATAAAATCTGCAAATAAGGTGTAATCATTGTTCTATCACATGACTGTGGCCAGCATCTGCGAAAATTTTATCTGTGAATTTTCATTTTTGGAGCCATCTGCAAAAATTTTGTCCTGCGAAAATTTCCCGCTATACGATATATCGCAATTATAGAATTCATTACCACAATTTTCATAACTACATAATACTGAGATTATAAGTTTCATCTTACGAATGACAATTGAAACATTACATATAGTTGTCTTGAAAAGCGACACTGAAGTAGATAAAATTAACTATTAAACTAACGAAGATACTGTATGTGCTGAACAATGTTATATAAATGAATTCAGTCAAGGTTTCGATTTGAAAAAAAACTAAATATGTACATTTTCCGGGAAATAAACGCTGTAGGAAATGTTTTCATGCCAATGTTGAACTCTCCATCATCACAATACCATATATTCCCTAATTTCCCAGCAGATCAAATTTCAGCTCCAAGTTGGCAGTTAGGGATACAATGGTAGGAACCAGTGACATAACGGAAAATTGGGGAAATTTGATGACAATTTAGAGTACATGTCGAAAAATTAGGTAACCAAAAATGGCGGAATTCTCTTTAACGGTAGTGGCACCTGTTCGCAGATATCATCCATACTTGGACCAGTGGGAAGCCGGAATCGATGCTGCGCTCTTCTTCGAACGAGAATTAAGCAAATATGACATAATCGAAGGTGTAAGAGTCTGTATTTGTTGTTTTATAGCCAGTATTCGACCACTTTTCGCTGAGCAGGTAACGCTTTCACTGTTGATTGGCACTGCCTCTGCAACACGATAAACGTAGCAAAGCACCAAAAGAACAAAGACAGAGGCATATGGCACATTAAAACGTGTTCAATCCTTATAGATGATGAAAAATTAGAGTCAAGGCTAAAAATTAGGGAACGAAATATTTTATCAAAAACTAGACTATTGCCAGACCCTATTTGGATGGATGCCAAAAAATAAGTGTCGAAAATTAGGGAATACAGTGGAGCAATCTTATAAAAAACTCCTCTATAACAAAGTTCTTGATATAACAAAGCAATGATCTCAACCATGTGCTACAGTATCTCATAGGAAATTGTCCTGATATGACAAACTCCTGCTTATAACAAACAGATTGCCCCAGAATTTCTGGTTTGTTATATGAGTGTTCAACTGTATATGGTAACAAAAGTGTGGAATGATAATCGTAATGTGTCCTGATTACTGCACAGGCCAACATAAGCACAGGTCTGAGATACGTTAGTCTGTACTCACCTTGCTTCTAGAAAGCTCACATTCTTCCCTTTGTCCTGGCACAAAGCAAACAAATCACCTGTCAGCCACTTGTAGACTTCCTGTGATGATTTCGAGCCCGACATGCTACATGGGGATGAATAGCAAGTTGACTGCATGAAAGTTTTGAATTCTCACATACTACTTTGCCCTCACCTCTTGCAAGCAGCTTTGTAGTAATCTACGGCTTGTTTATCCTGTACAAAAGTATGTACATAAGTACGTATGTGTGTACAGTATACAAGGTATACAACACATACGTATCTGTGTGTGTGTGGGTGGGTGTGTTGTGCATGTGTGTCTGACTGTCTGTGTGCATATGCATGTGGCTTGTGTGTGTGCGTGTGTGTTAGTGTGTGTGTGTGTGTGTGTGTGTGCGTGCGTGCGTGCGTGCGTGCGTGCGTGCGTGCGTGCGTGTGTGTGCATGCGTGCGTACGTGCGTACATGTGTGTATGCATGTGTGCGTGCATGACCGTGTGTGTTTGTGTGTGCAGACAGTATGTTCATGTTGTGTACTGACCTAGTCAAACTTAATGATACAGGGACAAGATATAACTATAACCTACTGGAATGTAAACCCTGTCAAGCATGAAAGGGAGACGGGAAGTCTGGAGGGGAGGGGTCCATCCTCTGAGTCTCTAGTAGCCTGTGCTATCACGAGACTGACGGAAAGCTGACATGTACCAGTCCCGTCACAGTCATCCCTGGGGATATGGCCCCCAGCCCTTTACGTCAATTTGAGATTGACCGATAGCAGTACATGTCCACATACAGCTATACTGGAGCCCACAATAGAACAGTACATGTCCATATACAGCTATACTGGAGCTCACACTAGAACAGTACATGTCTACATACAGCTATACTGGAGCTCACAATAGAACAGTACATGTCCATATACAGCTATACTGGAGCTCACAATAGAACAGTACATGTCCATATACAGCTATACTGGAGCTCACAATAGAACAGTACATGTCCATATACAGCTATACTGGAGCTCACAATAGAACAGTACATGTCCACATACAGCTATACTGGAGCTCACACTAGAACAGTACATGTCTACATACAGCTATACTGGAGCCCACAATAGAATAGTACATGTCCATATACAGCTATACTGGAGTATATTGTGCAACATAGCAAGCCCACACTAAATACGTACATTATGGACATAAGTATGTACACACATAACAGTGATACATGGCGCGTGACCCAGTGAAGTTGGTAGACTGTCTTGAGCATTCTCAACATACCACAAGCAGGGAAGTCTGCACCAAGGTCAAACCTGTAAAAACACAACATTGCAGGATGACAAGCAACCATTCCTGGAATACGTAACAAGAGCATGTTACAACTCCAGCATGGAGCCATCACTTCCTCAGTGGCACTAGGGGCATCCTGGCAGCAGACCAACGCAATATGTACGTACTTGTGCACATTTTACGACAGGGAGCCAAGGGTGTGTATGTGGCAACAAACGGTAGGGTCACTTAACGCATCCTTATTTCGTGGAATGTGAACTTGTAGCCATACGAGTACGTCACAAGGTGCATGGTAGCAGTGGAAGGACTGAGACAAACCAATGGAGGTGAGGGCATGGGGATGACTGAATAGAGAAAACCCATGACTTTAGCAAGCGAAAGTAATGATATACAAGCTCTTGGTTGCTTGCCAAACAACCTAACAATTCAGCAAATTTACTATAAAGACAGATGTTTAGTTCTCAATCCATGACAGATCGATAGCTGTTCACCCCTCAGGTCACCTGTACTGTAAGGTTAATTAATACAGTGCACCATGTACATACCGTGTTCCTTCATTAGACCCCTCCTGGTTACCATAGGAATCTCTGGTAAATTTTTGGTAGCCATGGGAACAGACACGGTAAATTCATTGAACTGTTCCAAAGTGTTGCTTAGACGGAGAGGAGGTAGGTCAGCTTCTGGAAGGAACCTAGTGGAGGAAAAAAAGAACGCACCTTGTAGTACACTCACTAATCACCATGTTATGGCATACATAACACATACACACACCAGCACATTACATAGTCTACACACACACACAAACACACACACGCATGCACACACACGCACGCACACGCACACACACACACACACGCACACACACACACACACACACACACACACCTATAATCATGTTCCACCTCTTTACTTCGGGAAGGAACAGTTACTCTAAAGTATCAAATGAACAGAATACAAGGGTGATTACAGATGCGTGCACGTAAACACACACACACACACACACACACACACACACACACACACACACACACACACACACACACACACACACACACACACACACACACACACACACACACACACACACACACACACACACACACACACACACACACACACACACACACACACACACACACATGTGAAAGATACAGCAGACATACATACGTATATACATAGGATTGCTCATACCCGCTGTTTTCATCAAAAAATCTAGTTTCCTCCTCGATTGCTCCCCCACTCTCAAGCACCTCAACATGCCTCTTGATCTCATGGTCTAAGAGAAGGGAGAGCATACAATACAGTAGAACTCCAGTAAACAACCACAGTAGTGGGGCCGCTATCTACCAGTCCCTCAAATTCCTGTACTGTATTAATCCACAGGTTTACAGCATCAAAGTCACAACCACCTCACAATCAATGCCACTTTGACTGGTCCCATAGGCACCCTAAAGAGTGAGGTACTACTGTAGTATCGTACACCCTTTTACTTCACAGTAGATTATGTGCATACTACATCCAAGAGACCTACGTACATAAGGTATGCTACACTCATTACTACAAATAAATTTCCAACAAGGAAAATTATCGTGCAAATGTCACAATTACTGATGGAAGGATTCACAGTCTCTCGTGGTCTAAGAGAAGGGAGAGCATACAATACAGTATACATGTATGTAGTATGCACACATGGTAAAACGATGTGTGTATGAGATTCAAGGATTCACAGTCTCTCATGGTCTAAGAGAAGGGAGAGCATACAATACAGTATGCATGTATGTACGTACGTATGTACACATGTGAGTATGAGATTCAAGGATTCACAGTCTCTCATGGTCCACGAGAAGGGAGAACATACAATACAGTATGCATGTATGTACGTACGTATGCACACATGTGAGTATGAGATTCAAGGATTCACAGTCTCACCTACTGCTCTTGCCAGAAATCTAATCCCACTGATATTCTTCACTTCCGATCGTTTTCCCAACCTGTTGCTGTCAACTGGGGCCACGGACACATTCGCATCCACACGCAAGGACCCATCTGGAAATGGATACATGTACGTACAGGAATATTATGTACATATGTATGTACATACCTG
>OZ026561.1:3724368-3726868 GCA_964020155.1 Chondrilla cf. caribensis
TTCCATGAATATCTACCCTAACACATAGTAGATCACTATCCTCTCCACGAAATGCACCTATATCATAATCACACACATTAATCCAATGAATTCAAAGTATTGATTATTACTTCAATTCATCTGTAATGTAAAGAAACATGCCATATATGTATATATGCCATGTATCCACTATTACAATGTAAAGTATGAGAATTTGCCCTGTACTACTGATGCAGACTACTTTTTGTTATGTATCATTGTACACTGCTTGAAAAAATGGGATATGTAAGTTAACTAGCTACTCAAATCCAATTGAAGCTCTACTATCGATTATTCTTCAATGAATCTTTCTCATCCTCGAGTTGTCATCAGAATGCCAATCAGAGTTGATAGTACCATCAGCAACATCATTGGATTGACGGAGATGCCACTGCTGTCCGTAGCTACACAAGTATGATATGATATACAATAATTCATGCATTTGATGTGTTCAGTAATAAGTACAATGCCATATAATGTAGGTATGTATGTACAAATGTACTTGCATAATGTACGCGACCTCCATATGCACATAAACACACACATGTAACACACACACACACACACACACACACACACACACACACACACACACACACACACACACACGCACGCACACACACACACAAACTCACGTGTCAGAGTGGTGAATTGTACTGAAGCATTCACACTTGAAGATTCGGAGCACACAACTGTAACATTGTATTTAGTTGATGCCATCAGGTTTCGGAGTGTGTACATAGCCATGGTACCACGTTCATATTCGGTCTCATTAGCATAACCATCACTGGGCAGATAGCTGATATTGTAGTAGCTACAATGGCCTTCACAATCTGGTGGAGTGGTGGCAATAACCTCTATGGTCACAGTCGCTTCAGAGCTGGATTCGTCAGAAGCTGTCACACTAATACTGGATGGCACTGCAATTGAGAAGGAGCAAATACTGAACATGTTCAGTCATACTGGGCGTCCTGAATAGGGCCTAAGAGGTACAACAATATCCCCTGTTCCACTTAGTCTGTGAATCAATAATAATGATTTGTCATTTGATTTGTATTTTTACTTGTGTGATAACTACTATCCAACCATGAACCAGGTATGAGGTAGTATAGAGGTTGAATTCACACAATCCATGTTTGTGCAATGCACACTGCATAAGATTTAAACTCGAGAGTGTTCATTAGTTGACCGTGACCCTGAATATGTTGGTAGGCGTGTACCTGTTGTAGCCTGCATTGTTGTGTTTGCTCTTCCATACTCCGTGCCATTGCATGTCACTGTCAGATATTCTACACCTGGAGGCACCATCATGACAACACTTACACTGACATTACTTGTTATTTCCTTCATATTGCTACCTGCAGGATTGTAAGCAGATGTGATAAGTGGCTATTAGAAAAATGTGTTGAGTGTTTGTGTGTGTGTGTGTGTTTGTGTGTGCTGTTTGTGTGGATTTGTTTGTCCATGTACATATATGAACGTGTGCATGAACAATGTGTACAGTATACACATAATATTATTATGTGCGTGTATTGGTGGATCCGGCATACATTGTACAAATAATATGAACATAATAAATGCATGTCTTTACACCATACCATGGAGTGGTCAGAAAGATAGAACAAGGCCACAAACATTTACACATGCATGTTTGTATGCAAGTATGCATTTCCTACCAGCTTTCAACATGAATGGCTGTGAGAAGTTATACATTGATCCGTCAATGGTTATATTCAGTATTACACTGGTATTCACTTCACCACATGTCATAATTGGATTGGGTGCAATGGTGACATTGGTCATACTGGGATCTGGACACTGCCCATTCACTACACAAGGAAAGAAGGATGGTACATATAAGTAAATCTTGAGCTTTAATTTTTGCAACAGCATTATTTAAATGTCTGTCTTTATATGGCAACACTGTTTACAATGTCTGTCTTATTATAACAGCCACAGTGCCTGATGACCTCAAAAAGCTGTCATATACTTTACACATAATAGGATGAATTTTCAAATTGATTTAGAAGACTATCTCTATTTGCCAATAAGAAAATACTGTATTACTTATCAGTACAGTCAGGGTAGAGATCTTTTAGTGCATATACTTGGGGGTGGCAAAAGTAGAGATCTCTCAGAGTGTGGCACATTGTAGAGATCTCTCAGAGTGTGGCACATTGTAGGGATCTCTCAGAGTGTGGCACATTGTATATAGAGATCTCTCAGAGTGTGGCACATTGTAGGGATCTCTCGGAGTGTAGCACAGTGTAGAGATCTCTTGGAATGTGGCACATTGTAGAGAGCTCTCAGAGTGTGGCACAATCTAAAGATATCTCAGAGCTTACACTAGTTTGGCAAAACACAGGAATCTCCCAGTATTCACTTGTGTAACACAATGTAGAAACTCCTGGCTGCCCTTGTACTTTCTATTCCAGTTACTTACTAGCTTACCTACTGTTATAGCTCCAAGAAGTGCTACCAA
>OZ026561.1:3731868-3761868 GCA_964020155.1 Chondrilla cf. caribensis
GTCCACGCAGATATGATCACCCTGCCATTTGGAAGTATTTTCTATGGCTACATCGTACACACTGTTGAAGACAGAAATACCTACTAATTTGTCAACTTTAACTCATACATGTACGTACATAAAAGGAATTTTGTTGGTGCACAAGTTTGCATGTTCTTTTGATGTTGTGCCTCATACGTGACTACAGCTGAACTGTCGCCGTGTGATCATGAAGAGCAATGTCCAGTGGGGTTGTTTCAGGGATGGCTGGCCGAATGTGTTCATTGATAATGTTACAGATATTGCTGGAAGAGATGGTGTGTGTGTGTGAGAGAGAGAGAGAGAAAATAAAGCGTGTGTGTGCATGTGTGTGAGAGAGAGAGAGAAAATAAAGCGTGTGTGTGCGTGTGTGTGAGAGAGAGAGAAAATAAAGCGTGTGTGTGCATGTGTGTGAGAGAGAGAGAGAAAATAAAGCGTGTGTGTGCGTGTGTGTGAGAGAGAGAGAAAATAAAGCGTGTGTATGTATGTGTGTGTGTGTGTGTGTGTGTGTGTGTGTGTGTGTGTGTGTGTGTGAGAGAGAGAGAGAGAGAGAGAGAGAGAAAGTGTATCTTTGTGTGTGTGTGTGTGTGTGTGTGTGTGTGTGTGTGTGTGTGTGTGTGTGTGTGTGTGTGTGTGTGTGTGTGTGTGTGTGTGACCTCTATCCCATTTTGTAGTTTGTATACAACATATTTTTGCTATTACCTATTCCTCAGTTATATTTGTGGCCAGCCTTCATTCCCCAGATCTAGTGCTTTTTGAGCAGCTAGCTCTCATCTACATGTTGCCAAGGTGCGTAAACCAGTATTGTCGAGAGTACTGTATGTTAAACTATAATCAATCATCATCTCTGTCTCCTCCTCCATCTCCATCACTACCTCTGTCATCACTACCTACTCTCCATCTCCATCACTGCTTCCTCCATCTCCATCCATGCCTCCTCCATCACCATCACTACCACTGTCATCACTACCTACTCTCCATCTCTATCACTGCCACCTCCATCTCCATCACTACCACTGTCATCACTAACTACTCTCCATCTCCATCACTGCCACCTCCATCTCCATCACTGCCTCGATCCTCCATTTCCATCACTACCTCCTCCATCTCCATCACTGCTTCCTCCCTCACCATCACTACCTCCTCCCTCACCATCACTGCTTGCTTTAATAGGTACTTGATACGTTCTCTGCGTGTGATCCTGCCATTCTTCCCAACCGGAACGATGGAGAGAGTGGACAATGAGGGACAAATACCAACAGCCAAGGTTAGTAGCAAGATGTGCAACGTACCTACTCTTCTACTGTGTAGTAAGGACACTGTTGAATATGATGTGTTTTAATGATGTGATAAGACCTCTCTTATAAGGACACTTGAGTTGCATGAGGGCCTACTGCTTATATTTTGGTGTTTGTTATCAATTCAAAGGACATTACATCATACTGTCCTGTTTCCAAGTATACTTGTTGCCTGTATTCATGAATTGAAGGCAAGAAAGGATCATGTCTATTGCAGATGGATCAACTGAAGAACACGGTCGCCATGATGGTCACTCGCATGGTGATTACGTTCTTCGGTTGACCCGATTAGACCATTTGTACATGCGTACCCGTTTGAAGTGGTCAAATTCAACCACCACAGACCCTGGCTCATATGTTGTCAGTCATCCCGATGGCAGCACGAGGACCCGTTCAGCTGGTGATGTTCGACATTCACGCACTGCAGGAGAGATTCTACTTCAGTCACCAAGTCATTCCAAGGTAGCTAGCAGTACACAGTCACCAAGTCATCCCAAATTAGCAATGCGTGTGAGGGTAGCTAGTAGTACACAGTCAACCAATCATTCTAAGGTAGCAATGCGTGTGGGGGTAGCTAGCAGTACACAGTCACCAATCATTCCAACAACATAGCAATGTGTGTGGGGGTAGCTAGCAGTACACAGTACATACTTACATCCCAGTGTGAAGTGAGATCACAGGCACAGCTGTGTGTCTATACATCCTGTAGACATCCTACACAGTCTGAAAAAACAACATGACAAAAAGTAGATGAAATAAACTATCAAAGTAACAAAGTTGTGTTAAGTGCTGTACAGGTCAATTCATTCTAGTTTTTATCATACATACTTTTCTCCGGAAGTAACCAAGGAGGAAGACTGTTACCACAATGGTATTCCACTAGTCTCCTTTATCACAATAACAGATGTAGTGAACGATGGACGTATTTTGTGATAAGCTCACAGGCCTAATGTGTGTACAGTGGAACCTCTCTATTACAAACCTCTGAGATGTGGAAACCTCTGTAATAAGGACACCATTCTGTGTCCCAGTGTAGTACTGTAGTGTATTAAATGACCTCTGAATTGAGGAAACCTCTGTATTAAGGACTAATATTAAGGTCCCAAAGTGTCCTTAATAGAGAGGTTCCGCTGTATTGTGCTGTGGAAAGATTTAGCACTCTGAGATAATTTCACAACCAAACCACCTTTTAAGATGCCATCTTCATTGGACACTGTGTGTCTTGTGAAAGGTCTAAGATGCCGTCTTCATTGGACACTGTGTGTCTTGTGAAAGGTCTAAGATGCCGTCTTCATTGGACACTGTGTGTCTTGTGAAAGGTCTAAGATGCCGTCTTCATTGGACACTGTGTGTCTTGTGAAAGGTCTAAGATGCCGTCTTCATTGGACACTGTGTGTCTTGTGAAAGGTCTAAGATGCCGTCTTCATTGGACACTGTGTGTCTTGTGAAAGGTCTAAGATGCCGTCTTCATTGGACACTGTGTGTCTTGTGAAAGGTCTAAGATGCCGTCTTCATTGGACACTGTGTGTCTTGTGAAAGGTCTAAGATGCCGTCTTCATTGGACACTGTGTGTCTTGTGAAAGGCTCCACTAGTCTGACATCCTTTGTGACCTAACACATTACTTGTTAATTTGGAAGTGTGGGCTAACCAACTAACTCAATACAGGGTCATTCAAGCTATAGTGTATGGTTACGTGTGTTGTACCATGTGGGTGTTGTTAGTTCTGGTACATAGACGATCATGTATTGCACTTTGCTGTGGTTGACAAAACTACAAACGCAACACTTTGTGAAGGAATCCCCTGTACCAATGTTGGGTAAGTTACACGTAATGTCCAATGTAGCGATTTCACTGACTATATGTTTACTTAATGGAACGTGTTGTCTGTTTATGCACTTGTGTGCACAGAAATTAGTTCCCACTTGTGCGAGTTTTGTATATACAATTACAAGAAGCTTTGAAACAGTGACAAAGCGTGCATACTGTATAGTTGGAAAAAATTTGCGACAGAAGAAAAATGTGAATTGCCATCAAAAAAGGAGGAAGAAATTCTTACAACGTACTCTTCCCAACTCAGGTCATAACTTAAGTATTACAGTAGTGTTTCAATTTTTGTATAATTCAATCTTTTTGCTTTGAATCCTTCATACACATGAATGGGTGGCTTCTGTCGATATTCAATATTATCCGCTATTTAGTATGTGATTATGTACTTACGTGCCAATTTATATCTCCTCAGGAACATACAAAAATGTTTGCCGAAATCTATGATAATATTTGCTTGCTTCCACCACCTTTGTACAGTCAGATCTCTTCACAATAACGTTATGAATGATGACAGTCAATCTCTTTATAACGAGATGTCTTGTAGGCACTCTTGTATACCACATACACAGTAGCTGTATTGGCTGTGACAGCCACCTGGTTGAAGTGGCTATATTCTGTGGTGTACTACGTACTCATGCCAGTAGTCCAGTGATGTCCTCTGCTAATGGAGTATAGGTTTCAGACTGCACTGATAAGTGATGTTGTTGAACCACTCCTTTTGGATTCAGGAGCTTGCGAAGGGATTGAAATGACCAAGATGAAGAGTCTTGGACAAACAGCATCTTAAAAGCACTCCCAAATCCAGAGGATTGATTCAACTTCATGTCCCCTGCTAATGGAGTATAGGTTTCACACTGCACTGATAGGTGATGTACTGTAGCTGAACCAGTCCTTTTGGATTCGGGAGCTTGCTGAAGATGACTCTTGGGATCGAAATCCAAGATGATGAATCTTGAACAAACAGCATCTCAAAACACACCCATAATCCAAGGGGATTGGTTCAACTTCAGTCCTCTGCTATCTGTGTACAGTATTCTGCATGACCTGTAGGAGTTACTGTAGTCCTCCCTACCCTCCTGGTACAACATATGAACATCCTCCCTGTATGTCCTCCAGATTGTTGTCTGCTATCCCATTGTTGATCGAGACCCTTCGGGACCACCCGCAAAGAGACAGCATTCGAATAGTGTTCCCGGACGAGGGAGCTCACAAGAGATTCCACAGTTTCTTCCCGAAACAGTGGCCCACTGTCACTTGCATCAAAGTCAGAGACGGAGACAGAAGAGTCGTAAAGATCAAGGAGGGTGGGTTAGATGTGGCCATCTACGTATGTACACATGACGATCAATGATTCTTGTTGTGTGGATGTGTATACATATTATACGTGTATCCTGATTGGTGGCAACATCAAATTGGCCAACAGGGGTACAAATCCTGTGAATCCCTGAGATCCCCTGATGTGAGAATTGATTCATTAATTAGCTACCAAAAGGTCAGCAAGAGGCTAATCAGGAAACACGTTATTCATATCATGTTTAGGAAGGAAACACAGAGAATGGATCCTTTGTACTGAACACATCAGGCTCCACCTTCAGTGTCCAGTACGTACAAAGGATCCAATCCATGTGTATCCTTTCTAAAGGTGGCATAACACATGCATAATGACCTATAATATTATGTTTTACATATTTTACAAAGATTAAGACAGATACACCATACAGACACAGACACATGCATATATATATATGCACATACACACACGCACGCGCGCACACACACACAACACATACGCATATACACGCACACACACACACACACACACAACACACACACACACACACACACACACACACACACACACACACACACACACACACAACACACACACATACTTATATAGACATGTTTGAACTTTTATCACATACTACTGTACATACATATTATGTAATTTAGTCACTATATAATATTCCACCAATAGCCACATACAAACACAATCAGCCCATTTTTCTTATCACTGATATCGAACACAGGTGATCCAAAAGATGGGTACATTGTCATTGTGGATGACCTGGTCCAGACTGGAGGCACTCTCGTGGAATGTGCCAAAGTTAGACTTTACATGTGTGGGAATCTACTGTGCTTTATGTATTAGTATGTTATTTACTAATACACACATGTGTATGCACACACACACACACACACACACACACACACACACACACACACACACATGCACACACACACACATGTACACACACACACGCACACACACACACGCACACACACACACACACACACACACACGTGTACACACACACACACACACACACACACACACACACACACACACACACACACACACACGTGTACACACACACACACACACACGCACACACACACACACACACACACACACGTGTACACACACACACACACACACACACACACACACACACACACACACACACACGTGTACACACACACACACACACACACACACACACACACACACACACACACACACACTCACACACTCAATTTGTGGTACTTGGGATGTGCAAATGTTGTCATGGAACGGCTTTTTCTCTGCTCATTACAGGCATGCATGAGTCAAGGTGCCACCTCCGTCAGTGCTTTCGTAACACACGCTGTGTTCCCCGAGGAATCGTGGAGACGTTTCACTCCCGGCCAATCCTCCGTTGCCTGGGATACCTTTTGGATCACAGACTCAATACCGCACGCCCACCAGATCTGCGAGAACTCTCCCTTTAGGATGATCTCGGTATCAGATGCCATCGTACAGTCTTTGTTGAGTTACGACTTGCTCGAAGACAGGCAATGAATTATTGTACAATCACACAATGCCTGACAGACATTACTATACATGCAATAGTCTTGAGTTGATTGCTGTTTCGCTACGTTATACATATAATTTACAGCTGACTTCCTTGACAATGGGATGCAACATTTTATTACTTGATCAGCTGTACTAAACGTTCATCCATGTTTTGTGCTTTACCACATTATTCTGGTTTGAAAATTAAATCAATTTTATGATGATTGCAACGAATGATAGATAGTGTATACATGCACATGTAATTATGGTGCAGTGAATTTTCCTTGTAATCTCAAGCTCTGTGGTATATTATGCATATTTATGCCCTGCCATACATATTGTTATACATGAGGTCAAAGGATATGTAGCTATAGATTGTATACACAGCGGAACCTCTACTAAAGGACTCTCCCAATAAAGAACACCATAGAAATCACCTCCCTACAAAGGACACGTTCTAAGGCACCAAAAGTAGACTTTCCTATAGTGCTAATACATTTTTCACCTCGATCTATCTGAATTTGAAGAGTGGACAACCTCTCTACAGTTGATACAATAGTTGGTCCCAATGTGTCCTTTATAGAGAGGTCCTCTGTGTTATAAATATCTTATATTATGTCTATAGTCTCAAATATTATTATAATATTATACGTATATACATAATATTTTATGTATAAATGAAATATTAGATGACAATGCATGTAATAATGTGCATTTATAGTTATCCCAACTATCAACATTTGTGTGATAATTGCTTCATAATCTCCATAGCATAATATAAAATCAATATCAACGGTTCAATAGCGTACTGTATTACCACCGAGGTGCACGTGCTAGACATAGTATAAAGTTCAAGTTCAGGTGTTCCCCACTTTAGGCTCTTCACCCGTGCTGGTACTCAATGTCTCTTTCAACAGGAGATACTGTACAAAGCAAGAATAAGCCACACGACATACTGGATGTCAATAGGGTAACTTTGGTAGGCACATTCCAAAATGGTTGACTATATACATACCTCATGGTCAGAAATTAATTCTTACAAAACACACAATATGTACATATTATGGTCCTTGCATTATATTTTCCACACAGACACACATGTTCAAATTCTTGTATATATTAAGCATACACAGTGTTATATGGATGCACACACAATGTTTCATCTTATAAAACATATGTACATGTAGAAACACATGTGCATACATTGAATATGTAAGACTCGTTAGTTCAAACTATGACAATTTTGCTTTTGAGAGCGATTACAAAAGTTTCTCCAGTTGAACTTTCTCACTGTATGGCAGTTTTATCAACTAGACCATAGATACTCCAACAATTAGACACAGTAGTACATTCTTGCTATGAAAGTTGCTGGTGATGCTTCAATAGCAGATGACAGACACAATGTAAGAATGGCACTATCGAGCTGTTCATCAGCATTTTCATCAACTTTATGTTGTGTTACAGTGTTTGTCGTGTAAAATGACAGATTGAAAATAAAACGTGAATTGAAATTAGATCTGGTGGGTTAGTACCAGAAAATGCACCACTGAAACACAAGTTTCCTGTTATTTGCAACCCTAACCCTAGACATACAACTATATGTACACATAATACATGTATACGCACTGGTGGGTACAGTTCTGTAATGATGAACTATAGTATAGTGTTTCCCACAGGCTATACAATATCCCAGGGTGCCGAGGAACCAAGGTACATACTTGATATCAACAATGCCCAACTAAGGTACATTGAAGGATTTACAGTGAATACTCGTTAATCTGATGCAATTCGTTTTCAAAGAATATGGAAGATCAATGAGTTTGGCAGATTAACTGGATATTCATTGGTACGTGTACATTATATTGGTACTGGGAAATTGTGGTGGATTAATAGGTTTGGCAGATAAAGTGGTAACGTGGCAGATTAACGAGAATTCACAGTATATGCCTTTCTTCTTTACTATTGAAATACAATGGGGTGCTGGACCATGTTAATGTACGTATATAGGAGGGAGACACTGCGGTATGAAACGTCTCTATGTTCCAGGTATACTGGGAGAGACACTGCAGTATGAAACATCACTATGTTCCAGGTATACTGGGGGGAGACACTGCAGTATGAAACATCACTATGTTCCTGGTATACTGGGGGGAGACACTGCAGTACGAAACATCACTATGTTCCTGGTATACTGGGGGGAGACACTGCAGTACAAAACATCACTATGTTTCAGGTATACTGGGGGGAGACACTGCAGTATGAAACATCACTACCTGTTGTCTACTGCGAATGGCCTGCTTGATCCAGCCCAGCTCCAGGACTAGCTGAGCCTTCAGTTCTTCATAGCTTTTCCCCTCCTTTTCAGACTGAGAAATAATACTGCAAATTTCACTAAAAAACATCTGTTCTGGCATTGTTGGCGGAACCATTGTCGTGTTGTGCAGATTCGCATTATCGCATCGAGACTCCGGCGGTCTACGACTATCTTGGTCAGTTGGCTGCAAGCTGCTGCTGGTGGCTGATGTCACAGGAGTGGTGACTGAGGTGGCCACAGATGTCCTCTCCAGGCCAGTGGATTGGATCACTCCTGGTAATGGGTGTGATTTGGGGCGTAGGTGTTCATCACACATTCCCGACCGTGAATCTTTATTGTTCAGTTCCAACTCCAACATTTCAAGTTCTAGTTTTGACATCAATTTTCCACTGCCTCCATCTGGGTGTAAGTGTTCTCTGATTACTTCTCGCCCAACACTGATCTCTGCTTCTGGTACCACATTCACATTCGACGATACATGCATGTCTTCTTCCAAGTTTGAAACATCTTCACATTCAGCCACTGCACCATCTTTTACATTGCGATGGACATCGCCTGCAGTTGCAGGTGGATCAAATCGACACGGTTCGGAGGTGAGACTGGCCTCACTCACACTGGATAGCGAAACGGTTAAATCAGAAACACTTCCTAATGAATCGTCATCTCTGGAATGTGTTTGTATATCAGGGACAGGCTGATGGAAGTCCTCAGGAGGTTTACCTTGAAACCCCTCTTCTTTCTGTGCCGGCAAGGCAGTACTGGGTTCATGGGAAATGTCTTTCTGAAACAAAACGTGGCCATTCTGTTTGCTCGAGGTCCCTCTCGAATCAGCCCATCTTGGAGAACATAAAATACTGTTTTTCCATAAGACACGACTAGTATCAAAGCCTTCCTCCAAACTTTGACAAATGTTCATATATTCGCGCCGTACTTGCTCCACGAGTTTCCGACGCACCAAAACACCACGGAAATGAGCCTGAAAGATGATAAACATAAGAAAGAGATGGTATCTCAATGCATCACTAAGTTTCACTTCAATACAAACCTGCAAAATGGTCAAATGGTAATTTTGAATTTGCTGCTCTTTTTCAGTTTCTCGCGCCATTTTCCTTCAGCGACTGTAATTATAAAAATGGCCGCCAAAACTACGACAGGTCCCTGCGATTTGCCTTCGGATATTTCTGAGGAAGATAGAGGTAGAGTGGAAGGCAGAAAGTATGAATGTACGTTGAATTCGGTCTATCTTTGATTACACTTCTACCCAGTCTACTGGGGAGTTAGTCATTGTCTTCAAATATAACTTAGTTTGAGTTTTAGGTGATTTAATGAAATTCATTTAGCCTATATTTTAATGATATTCATTGTACACTTTACCATTATCTGAATCAATGTATTTGCGTGTTTGAAGCATGCACCACTTGTACAGTCAGCGAAATACAGCCTCTGAGTTTTCCAAGCACTTCTAGCCTGAATATGAAATTGAAAGACATAATGTAGTTGGATTGAAACTTGGGATCTTGTATAACTTTGAATGAGCTTCTTTAGTTGCAGTCAATGTTAAACTAAGGACAAGTGTCCCAAAATATGGGATTACATGTCCGGGATGGTGGATGTGTATTATGAACTATTAGTAAAGAATTCCCCCAGGCTTTCAATTCATAATTCCCCAGGCTTTCAATCCATAATTCCCCAGGCTTTCAATTCATAATTCCCCAGTTTTTAATTCCTAATCCCTCGGGCTTTCAATTCCTAATTGCCCCAGCATTTCGAGTCAGATGAAGTCTAAAATCAATCACCAATGCATAGAGGGACCTGTCTATTAAGACCTACCATTGTACCAAAAATGTGTTCTCTGTGGATATTAGATCTTAATTTAGATCTGGTCTATCAATGTGGTTGGGATTATGTACTGGATAGTTCAAGAGCGGTCATTTCAGCTGTGTCTGTATATCAGGGACAAGCTGGTGGAAGTCATCAGGAGGTTTACCTTGAAAACTCTCTTCTTCTTTCTGTGCCGACAAGGCAGTACTGGGTTCATGGGAAATGTCTGAAACATAACGTGGCCATTCTGTTTACCCCTTGTTGAATCTACCCATCTTGGAGAAAATAAAATACTGTTTGATTTCCATACAACACGACTAGTATCAAAGCCTTCCTCCCAATTTTCAGTGTGGTTGGGATTATGTACTGGATAGTTCAAGAGTGGCCGTTTAGGGCAAGTGACTGTGGTGTAGAGATGATCGTCAATACAGGTTCCACTATAATTATGAACACTGTGCTGGCCAAAGGTGTTTTGTGGCAAACTGTCTTTCTGTTTTTCTGTCGCAAGCATGCATTTCTTCTCCACGTGTACAGATTTGGACCACACCGCTGATGTGCAGTGAGTGATATGCATGATGTACATTACAGTATGCACACAAGTTAGCAAGACAAGTTAGCAAGTCCACCTCCTGTCCTCGGATGTATGCTGGATTTAGAGCATGCCAACTGTAAACCTTTATCTTAGTTGATGCATATCAGATGCAAACACATGAGTACGTATGTACATGGTGAACATTTTTTTCCACTTTTCTACAGGTTACATTCTTGTATCCTTTGTTTTCTCCACATGTCTGTACACTATATTTGAGTATTTTTATGTGTGTATGCAGTATTATTCACTCTTGCGGTATGTTTTTCCTAATTCTCTGGTGGTAAAATGGTATGTTACGCTGTTACATTGAATTTACCATGGCAATAGCCGTTGCTATGAAACGAAGTCCACAAAATCAATCACCATGGTGATTGTGTATGAATATACATTGAAACCTTGATAATCCAGCATTCTTTGAGGGGAATGGTACATGTCAGATTATAAAAGTTGCCAAATTATGGAGGTGCATATCTTATAGTATATTATGATGACCTAAACTGTGTGTCAGAATGAGGTCAGATGAGAGAGGATGGTGGGTTATTTGGAGTGTCCGATTATTGTAGTTCCACTGTACTATAACAATGTATTGTTGAATCCAGTTAGCCTTAACACTCAACAAGGGGGGGATAACATCCAAGAGGCCTTTGAACAGGTACGTACCTAGGTACAGTACAGATTGCTTAGTCACACCACTGTGGTTCCTCTCTTTACCTGAGGTCCCATAGGCGACCACATTTGACAGGCTCCAATATTATATGTGCTCATGCAGCATTTTTAGGGGCTGTCACAACAACTTCGATGAATGTAATACCTTCAGCAAAGGTTTCACTTAGCCTAAAAGGGACACCCGAGTGATTCAAATTTAGGGTAGCAGCCCCCCGAGTTTTTTTTACCTCGAATTACTTGTTCTACAGTGTACAGTATATTGATTACAATGTTCGCATGTGAGTTTTAAATACCATGTGTGTATTTGTAAAGGTTGTCATGGCAATGTTTGGATACATGACTGACTTGACATGTGTGGAATCAAGAGATACCCAGGAAGTCACTGCCGAAGGTTCATATCCTGTGCTTGTACGTATGTGTTGAGTCATCGGTGAAGTTACAGTATGTGTGTGGTTGTGTCTACATATGACTGCATTCCTAAAGGTGTACACGTGTACAGAAGTATGTGTCTCTACAGCTGAAGGTATAAGTATCATGCATACATATGTATCCTAATGTATATGTATCCTTATTCGTGACCACATCAAAGAGACCCAGGCTTCACTCTCGGTATCCCATACAAAGGATCTATCCCATGTTTATCCTTCCTCAAGGTTATATATGTAACATACTCGTGCATATGGATGTACGAATGCATTCATTCTGTGTATATGTACTCATTTTGTTCTATGTACTTATATGTATGTGTGTACATACATATGTATGCCCCTGCATAACATGGACTATCTGTATGCCTGAAGGTACTTCTGTGCTTGTATGTACATGCCTAACTGGTTCTCTATCTCAATGCTCCCTACAGGGCAGGATATGGAATCCCTTCTCTACCATTTCATGGATGAGTGGCTATTCTTATTTTGTGCTGACCCCTTCTTCATCCCAAAGGTCCGATCAACGTACTGCTCTATTGTAATTGTCTGTGGATTTTGCCCAGTTACCGAGTGTGCAAGTTGTAGGCTCGCTACATCAATAAAATCCCCAAAAGGACCATGTTATCGTTAGATCCAATATATATACCACTGTGTGACACATGCATATTTCATACCAACAGTGCAGTCCAAAGATGAATTACAACATTTGATCCAGTCAATGTTAAAATTAAGCTTTACCAAAATTAAATTATTCGGTCCACTGAATATTTCCAGGGTTTTCCCCAGCTAGTAAACCGAGGCATATTACTTCACTATCCCTTCAAAATGGAGTGCTACGCCTTCATCCAGCTATGATTTGGTCACTTCCATGTCAATTTCAAGTGTTACACCTCACTATTGACCACTGTCCAAAGATATTGTCCTATTTTTGTCTGTAGTCCATTGCTACATCATATGCAAAATGGCAGTTCATTTGAATCTCTCCTTTTTGCCCCATCACTGAGTGTGCAAGTTAAAGGCTGACTACCATATGTCATAACTAAATCCCAAAAGGAACCCTCTTATCATTAGATCAACTATAGCATGCTCTTACATGCAAGCACTTGAATATCCACTCCAGACACTGAGCATTGTGTAGTTATTTCCATATTCCGTCATTATTACTTACGTATGTACACTTCCATAGGAAGTGAAAATTACCAAGTTTGATCGAGAGAATTTCACAATCACTTCCACGGGGTGAGCATAGGTACATGTGATATTTACTGTATATTTACACATAGCAGTAACTAATTTGCTATGTTGGGTAGGTCTGGTTTAACAGGATTGGATCTGAACATGTATTTTGTATTGCATATTATCTTAGTGCTTATTTGTATGTAGTTATGGTGAAACGTTTGACTTGAAAAAGCATCCACAGGTAATGAGTAGTGTGTGTGTGTGTGTTTGTGTGTGTGTGTGTGTGTGTGTGTGTGTGTGTGTGTGTGTGTGTGTGTGTGTGTGCGTGCGTGCGTGCATGTACATACATGTGTTTTTGCAAGCATGTACGTACATGTGTGTTGTATGCATGCATGTTTGTGTGTACATGTGTGTATAGCAAGGCTGGTTATTATTTATTTGTATGCTTTACGTTTTACCATGTAAAGCCCTGAGTACAGGAGTATTAACATCTGTTTTGGATATTGTATATCACCATCCATTTGAATGCTATGTTTTTTCTTACTTTCTCTCCAATTTTCATCTACCATTAGGGCACTGAAGTGAAGGCCATCACGTACTCTAATATGCAAATATATGACACAGAAGATAATCATGAATGTTATGTAATTATTGACATTTGATAGTTCACTGTGACAGCTGTATTAGAACATTTATGATTGCAAATTAATTAATTAGCATATCAAATTCATCTTTTTAATATTATATTATAACTTTTGTAATTATGTCTAAAAATTATTACCAAGCAGTTTATACTGTGAGGTTATCTGTTTCCGTTGCATAGGGGTGCCCAGAGTTGGCGCCCACTCATTTGATTAATTTCCGGGTTAAAAATTCTAGATTTTGGCCCATTTGTACTTTCTTTCGCCGAGATTTACAGTGTGCTCGTGAAAGAATTTCGATATTGGTCTATGTTGGTGTGAGCGGGCATCGGCATGCATGACTGTTTTTTTCTTTTTTTTCTTTTAAAAACTGCCTAATGTTACAATACAATTGTTCAAATGAAGATATGTACGTATATGTAGACTAGACCATACTTTTCTTCCAAAGAGAGGTTCTGCACAAAGTGCAAACCTACTTTAATTATGTTTTGTGCATTGAAATATACGTACCCTCTAATGTGCACAGCCATCATGTAAAATCTGTTGTTGTTATTGTTGTTTACAGATTCCAGTGTTGAATTTGTTATTGTCATTCCACCGTGCTTTGATCCGAATGCTCCCCTCACTGCTGCTGGACAGACTCAGCAGAACGCTGTCGAGGACAGGACCGACAGGAATAACACTATTTATGGAGAAGACAGCATTGGGGGGCTACCGGACTGGGAGGTGCTGTCCTCGCCAGACGGACCACCCCAGCCTATTCCCCAACTAGGACCTAATCCGGACAGCACCAGCCCACGTATTTCACCAAATGTCACACCGAAGCAGGCCAGGAGGGATGCCTGCAACTTCAAGTTTCATAGGGTGACCCTCGGTGAGGCCACCATCAAGGAGCCTCTCACCATAGCCACTGGTCTGGTCAATACGTTCACCAACTTTGTCAAGGACATCCACGTCCATCACCGCCCACAGGACTCCCCAGCTGGGGACATTAGGCTTGAACCCGTTGATAACAACCAGAATATTTGTGGACAGAATGACCTCAACACCCCTTTCGAAGGTGGATCAGACGAGGACTTTCAGGTATGTATGTTTGTATATATATGTATGTACATATTTGCTGCTGTGTGTGTTACAGCACTTGTCTGTGTGTGTCTGCCTCACTGTATGTTCTCCAGATGTTATATTCATCCATCTTGTTTGTCCGTAGGATGCCTGTACAGATTTGGTTGACCAAAATATACTTGACTCAGTTGAAGTCGTTCAGCAGGTTGGAGACTCCGACAAATATACTCCAGAGCTCGAACAAGAGTCTACAGTAGAGAACACACAGGAAGGTATCCAATGTGAAGGAGACAGTTGTGATAACACTTCTACCACGCCTGCTTTCAAGCTTCCAAAGAAGTAAACACCTCCACGGCAAAGTGGGCACCTCCTAAAGAACCCACTAACCTCGTGGATAGGCTGGTGAGCATGGGATTCCCAAATTGCCACCTGAACGAGGAGCTGTTGAAGAAGCACAACAACCACATAAGAGCTGTTGTCAATGACCTCCTCGACCGCCAGAGTTGAACTTGCTGTGTGTAATACACCTACCTACCCACAATAATAATGAAATGTTTCATAGTTTAGCACCCACACCCAAACACACACACACACACTGCATATTAAAATTATTATTACGAATATCTCTATTTCAGACGTACGTATGTATGTATTAATTTTGTGAGTGTGTTAAAATGATTTTTATAAATTTAAGCTGATGCATACAACTTCATATTATATACATACATACAATGCATTGGTTATTGGTTTATGGCCTTGAGTTGAAAAAAAAATCAAAAAAGGTCACCCACTCGGGGTCGAACAAACCCATAGTCGGCTTTATAGGGACTTTCCACAGATACTGTGTACTTGGTCATTCCGCGAATGCAGAAGACACTATTCTAGCTGGGAGGTCAGCCGCGAGTCCCAAAGCTCCCCCCTACGGTTCTTTGTAGAGAGTATTGCGACTGACCACCAGGAAGTGAGCTCTTTTTTTTCAGAGAAAAAAACCGTCCTTTTGAGGTTTCGAACCCGCGACCTGGAGCCTAGAGTCGTGTCACCTGACCAACCGGCTACCGTGACCTATCTATTTTATTATTAGTATCTGCGCTATTTATAGTTGCCCTAAGTGTACAATTTGATAAAAATGATAAAAGTGGAGTCGCAGAAGCCTTCCCCAGCACTCAAAATACCTGGACGTCTACTTTAGGTTCGGAGAAACCTTCGCTGGAGGTATAAAGTTCGGCGAAGCCGTTTCGCTTGAATTCTAGCCGAATTTCTAATTCTCGGCCTTTTGAAATCGGCCATCTTTTAGCGCAATAAGAAATATTATATAAATTCACTGTTTCAGTTACGTGTGAGAACACATTATGACATTATGTCACCTAAAGACTCGTGACAGATTCTAATGATCAGTGCGTACTGGAGATGTGTGCAGTGGAAACGAAGTTCTTTCAGTTTTTACTAACCGAAGAAGAACGGAAAGATGACAGTAAGAAGGAATCCAAATGGAAATTACCTGGAGAAGAAGAGATCCTTCGGAAAATGCCGCAGTCTTCGGAATCCGATATGTCAGCCCACTTACATAAGAACTTTAATCCTAATAAACACATGGGACCCAGTCCTTCCAACGACATGCCTCTGATATAGGCAGGTTCGAGCGCAAACTTTTCCTGAACGAATGCCTTCGATTTGGCGGTGACCCTTTCGTAACTAAAGCCAATGGTCAGACAGCCTTTCATGTAGCGTGTGCTTCTTCTCGTTCGAGTCAGAGAACAGACAAAAGAGAAAGGAACTCCTCCAAATGTTCTTAGACCAGCCTGCGAAGAAAGAATATCAACTACCGTTTATCAATGGTTCGGTCCGCGAGAGGAGAAATGGAATGGACAAGAGTTATGTTTATCATCCGTCTGTGTGTCTGTTGGACAAGGTGTGGTGGTGGTGGTGGTGTGTGTGTGTGTGTTTGTGTGTGTGTGTGTGTGTGTGTTTGTGTGTGTGTGTGCGTGTGTGTGTGTGTGCGTGCATGTGTGTGTGTGTGTGTGTGTGTGTGTGTGTGTGTGTGTGTGTGTGTTCACACGTTTCAATGCTGTGTAGGATGAGAATACACCATTACATCTGGCTGCTCAGTCTGGTCTACTTGGATGTGTTGAAGTAAATGTGTACCTGTACCAACGTATGTATGAATGTATGTAATGTACGTATTGTACAATTTATGTGCAGTCGAACCTTATTAACATAACATCTCTACAGCATAAGATTATTGTTAAGTCCCTACATTTTCAGCTGATGTACACGTGTATTATGTGAGTACTGTCAACATGAAATGCTTTTAGCATGGAATTGTGGAATTGCCCATAGAATTTCGCGTTAAGGAGGTTCAACTGTACATTGGTGCGTACGTGGTGTGCTTTGTATGTATGTATATTGTGTATACCTACGTATGTACGTAGATGTACATACGTAAATGTATCAAGAGATTCTGTATGCACCATGCACATGTGCTTATTATCCTCTCTTCTAACGCCAACACCCAGCTTCTCTTGGCTTATGGGTCTCCGTTGTTGATAAAGAACACTTTGGGAAAGACTCCAGGTGATCTGGCATCAGATTCTGGTCAATTTGTGATAGTAAAACTACTAGAGCCCAAGATGGTGTTTGTAGTGAGTGGATGTGTAGAGTGCTGTGTGTAGTGTGCTGTGAGTGAGTGTATAGAGTGCTGTGTGTGAGTGTGTAGAGTGCTGTGTGTGTATGTAGAGTGCTGTGTGTAGTGTGACTGTGTGTGAGTGTGTAGAGTGCTGTGTGTAGTGTGCTGTGAGTGTTGTGTGTAGAGTGTTGTGTGTAGTGTGTGTGTATGTAGAGTGTTGTGTGTAGAGTGTTGTGTGTAGTGTGTGTGTATGTAGAGTGTTGTGTGTTGTGTGTGAGTGTGTAGCGTGTTGTGTGTAGTGTGCTGTGAGTGACTGTGTGTGTTGAACTTACTTGTAACTTGTAATTTTTGACATTTTTACTATCCCAATTCTCATTTGTAGCCAACAGAAAAATCAGAAATGGAAACAGACAATGACCTCTCTTTCAGGGCAAGGGTACGTCTTATCCTCATATTTGAATGACGAGAGTTGGCTTTACTCCATTTTGTGTGGAGACCGTTGTACTACCAGCTAGTGTACTCGGTGTTGTGGGAATGTGTCTTGTTATCTAGGAATGAATCCATTTATCTCTGTTTGTTTGTTGGCGGATGAGGAGGGTGAGATATTTGTGTGAGCTGCACACATGTATACATTGTCATAGCTCTGGGCACTCTGTGTGTGCACGTATATACATACTGAAGAGCACAGCACACATACATGCATCAGTGTACCAATTGGAGAGTGTGTGTTAGAAGAAATGAGTTTGTGGTGCTTGTACCCTATGTACGTACCCTCTAATGTGCACAGCCATCATGTAAAATCTGTTGTTGTTATTGTTGTTTACAGATTCCAGTGATGAATTTGTTATTGTCATTCCACCGTGCTTTGATCCGAATGCTCCCCTCACTGCTGCTGGACAGACTCAGCAGAACGCTGTCGAGGACAGGACCAACGACAGGAATAACACTATTTGTGGAGAAGACAGCATTGGGGGGCTACCGGACTGGGAGGTGCTGTCCTCGCCAGACGGACCACCCCAGCCTATTCCCCAACTAGGACCTAATCCGGACAGCACCAGCCCACGTGTTTCGCCAAATGCCACACCGAAGCATGCCAGGAGGGATGCCTGCAACTTCAAGTTTCATAGGGTGACCCTCGGTGAGGCCACCATCAAGGAGCCTCTCACCATAGCCACTGGTCTGGTCAATACGTTCACCAACTTTGTCAAGGACATCCACGTCCATCACCGCCCACAGGACTCCCCAGCTGGGGACATTAGGCTTGAACCCGTTGATAACAACCAGAATATTTGTGGACAGAATGACCTCAACACCCCTTTTGAAGGTGGATCAGACGAGGACTTTCAGGTATGTATGTTTGTATGTACGTATGTACATATTAGCTGCTGTGTGTGTGTTACAGCACTTGTCTGTGTGTGTCTGCCTCACTGTATGTTCTCCAGATGTTATATTCATCCATCTTGTTTGTCCGTAGGATGCCTGTACAGATTTGGTTGACCAAAATATACTTGACTCAGTTGAAGTCGTTCAGCAGGTTGGAGACTCCGACAAATATACTCCAGAGCTCGAACAAGAGTCTACAGTAGAGAACACACAGGAAGGTATCCAATGTGAAGGAGACAGTTGTGATAACACTTCTACCACGCCTGCTTTCAAGCTTCCAAAGAAGTACACACCTCCACGGCAAAGTGGGCACCTCCTAAAGAACCTACTAACCTCGTGGATAGGCTGGTGAGCATGGGATTCCCAAATTGCCACCTGAACGAGGAGCTGTTGAAGAAGCACAACAACCACATAAGAGCTGTTGTCAATGACCTCCTCGACCGCCAGAGTTGTTGAACTTGCTGTGTGTAATACACCTACCTACCCACAATAATAATGAAATGTTTCATAGTTTAGCACCCACACCCAAACACACACACACACACTGCATATTAAAATTATTATTACGAATATCTCTATTTCAGACGTACGTATGTATGTATTAATTTTGTGAGTGTGTTAAAATGATTTTTATAAATTTAAGCTGATGCATACAACTTCATATTATGTGTATTAGTGCATTGTATACATGCAATACATTGGTTATGGGTGGTTTATGGCCTTGAGTTGAAAAAAAAAATCAAAAAAGGTCACCCACTCGGGGTCGAACAAACCCATAGTCGGCTTTATAGGGACTTTCCACAGATACTGTGTACTTGGTCATTCCGCGAATGCAGAAGACACTATTCTAGCTGGGAGGTCAGCCGCGAGTCCCAAAGCTCCCCCCTACGGTTCTTTGTAGAGAGTATTGCGACTGACCACCAGGAAGTGAGCTCTTTTTTTTCAGAGAAAAAAACCGTCCTTTTGAGGTTTCGAACCCGCGACCTGGAGCCTAGAGTCGTGTCACCTGACCAACCGGCTACCGTGACCTATCTATTTTATTATTAGTATCTGCGCTATTTATAGTTGCCCTAAGTGTACAATTTGATAAAAATGATAAAAGTGGAGTCGCAGAAGCCTTCCCCAGCACTCAAAATACCTGGACGTCTACTTTAGGTTTGGAGAAACCTTCGCTGGAGGTATAAAGTTCGGCGAAGCCGTTTCGCTTGAATTCTAGCCGAATTTCTAATTCTCGGCCTTTTGAAATCGGCCATCTTTTAGCGCAATAAGAAATATTATATAAATTCACTGTTTCAGTTACGTGTGAGAACACATTATGACATTATGTCACCTAAAGACTCGTGACAGATTCTAATGATCAGTGCGTACTGGAGATGTGTGCAGTGGAAACGAAGTTCTTTCAGTTTTTACTAACCGAAGAAGAACGGAAAGATGACAGTAAGAAGGAATCCAAATGGAAATTACCTGGAGAAGAAGAGATCCTTCGGAATCCGATATGTCAGCCCACTTACATAAGAACTTTAATCCTAATAAACACATGGGACCCAGTCCTTCCAACGACACGCCTCTGATATACGCTGTCAGGTTCGAGCACAAACTTTTCCTGAACGAATGCCTTCGATTTGGCGGTGACCCTTTCGTAACTAACGCCAATGGTCAGACAGCCTTTCATGTAGCGTGTGCTTCTTCTCGTTCGAGTCAGAGAACAAACAAAAAGAGAAAGGGACTCCTCCAAATGCTCTTAGACCAGCCTGCGAAGAAAGAATATCAACTACCGTTTATCAATGGTTCGGTCCGCGAGAGGAGAAATGGAATGGACAAGAGTTATGTTTATCATCCGTCTGTGTGTCTGTTGGACAAGGTGTGGTGGTGGTGGTGGTGTGTGTGTGTGTGTGTGTGTGTGTGTGTGTGTGTGTGTGTGTGTGTGTGTGTGTGCGTGCATGTGTGTGTGTGTGTGTGTGTGTGTGTGTGTGTGTGTTCACACATTTCAATGCTGTGTAGGGTGAGAATACACCATTACATCTGGCTGCTCAGTCTGGTCTACTTGGATGTGTTGAAGTGTGTACCTGTACCAACGTATGTATGAATGTATGTAATGTACGTATTGTACAATTTATGTGCAGTCGAACCTTATTAACACAACATCTCTACAGCATAAGATTATTGTTAAGTCCCTACATTTTCAGCTGATGTACACGTGTATTATGTGAGTACTGTCAACATGAAATGCTTTTAGCATGGAATTGTGGAATTGCCCATAGAATTTCGCGTTAAGGAGGTTCAACTGTACATTGGTGCGTACGTGGTGTGCTTTGTATGTATGTATACTGTGAGTGAGTTTGTAGTGTGCTGTGTGTAGTGTGTATGTATGTAGAGTGTTGTGTGTAGTGTGCTGTGAGTGTTGTGTGTGAGTGTGTAGTGTTGTGTGTAGTGTGTGTGTATGTAGAGTGTTGTGTGTAGTGTGCTGTGTGTGTTGTGTGTGAGTGTGTAGTGTTGTGTGTAGTGTGTGTGTATGTAGAGTGTTGTGTGTAGTGTACTGTGAGTGTTGTGTGTGAGTGTGTAGTGTTGTGTGTAGTGTGCTGTGAGTGAACTTGTAACTGGCAATTTTTGACATTTTTACTATCCCAATTCTCATTTGCAGCCAACAGAAAAATCAGAAATGGAAACAGACAATGACCTCTCCTTCAGGGCAAGGGTACGTCTGATCCTCATATTTGAAAGACGAGAGTTGGCTTTGCTCCATTTTGTGTGGAGACCGTTGTACTACCAGCTAGTGTACTCGGTGTTGTGAGAATGTGTCTTGTTATCTAGGAATGAATCCATTTATCTCTGTTTGTTGGCGGATGAGGAGGGTGAGATATTTGTGTGAGCTGCACACATGTATACATTGTCATAGCTCTGGGCACTCTGTGTTCGCACGTATATACATACTGAAGAGCACAGCACACATACATGCATCAGTGTACCAATTGGAGAGTGTGTGTTAGAAGAAATGAGTTTGTGGTGCTTGTACCCTATGTACGTACCCTCTAATGTGCACAGCCATCATGTAAAATCTGTTGTTGTTGTTGTTGTTTACAGATTCCGGTGATGAATTTGTTATTGTCATTCCACCGTGCTTTGATCCGAATGCTCCCCTCACTGCTGCTGGACAGACTCAGCAGAACACTGTCGAGGAGAGGACCAACAACAGGAATAACACTATTTGGGGAGAAGACAGCATTGGGGGGCTACCAGACTGGAAGGTGCTGATTAGATTCTGGTCACAATAAATGGCCTGTGTCCATGTGTCAAATCACTGTACAAATACTGATATATATGCACACCCTCCTGGATGTGCTACAGACTTTGTGGTGAACAACAAAAAATTTTAATTTTATTTTTGCTGATCACCACAACCTCTCCAGGGTGCATGTGACACACCATAATTCCATTACTGATACATTCACATTCTCTTTTATAGGTGCACCAATGTGGTGGCAACCAAAGTGATATGCTTTGTCACCAGTCAGGAAGACTACCCTGTGTCCAAATATAAATTAATAATGTGTAATACTGTACATTTATAGCATCCATTACCATAGAAACAGTACTACTCTACAGCAATTTTATAATGTATAAAGTGTTAGCAACAGTATGAAGCATTAGCAACTGTATAAAGCATTAGCAACAGATGCTATACTGGTTAAGACATGGATACTCGGGCAGTATGACATATAAAATGTACTTGTGCCCATGTCTAACAACTAAATATGCATATACTGTTCTGTGTTATACTCCTATGGAGGTGTTATAGACCTTGTGCAACTGGTCAGGTAATTTTACATTTTGACTCTGGTCATGAAAACATGACTAGTCCGTTTGACACATAGCTAATAACGCAAATGTGCACCCTTTGGATGTGCTCGGACCTGGTGATGACTAAAGGGATATGTTTTATTGCCAGTCACAACGGCTCCCCAGTGTCCATTAGACACATAATATAGTGTAAGTTATTGCTTCGTGTTAGCGAACGTGCAAATTATAAATTGCGAGTCTATAAAACGGTATGCGAATGATTTCACCGTCTAGTACCAAAAATACACCAATACGACATTTTTGACCAATAGTATCAGTTATGACATCATGTAACGGATTACGTAAATGCCTCAACCCCGCCCCCCACGTGTCACTTATCACGGAACTGTAGCCGCGGTAACTGAGGGACCAAGGTCTTCACAATAGAGTAAAGAAGAAAAGAAGAAAAACCAATAAAAAGTTTAAAACTTGAAAAAATCTAAAATTTCTCTCTCGGAGGTTCTTTGTTACTGTTTCAGTTGGACTAACGTCGAGGAAGAATGAATCCAGGTGGACAAGGGTTTCCGATAGCTTCTTTGTACGTGGGTGATCTACACCCCGAAGTAAACGAGGCCATGTTGTACGAGAAATTCAGCCAGGCTGGTCCTGTTGTGTCCATCCGCGTGTGTCGCGAACAAGTTACCAGAAGGTCTCTGGGATACGCCTACGTTAACTTCCAACAACCAGCTGATGGTGAGGGCGAACGTGGTAGTGTCTCCCTTTATCTGTGGTAGTGTGTGTGTGTGTGTGTGTGTGTGTGTGTGTGTGTGTGTGTGTGTGTGTGTGTGTGTGTGTGGTGTATGTGTGACTGTGTGAGTCTGTGTGTGTGTGTGTGTGTGTGTGTGTGTGTGTGTGTGTGTGTGTGTGTGTGTGTGTGGTGTATGTGTGACTGTGTGAGTCTGTGTGTGTGTGTGTGTGTGTGTGTGTGTGTGTGTGTGTGTGTGTGTGTGTGTGTGACTGTGTGTGTGTGTGTGTGTGTGTGTGTGTGTGTGTGTTATAAGTTGTGTGTTCAATTTTATGACTCCAGTATACTATTCAACTGTTAATTGTTACACTATGTTGTATGAGCATTCCTAGTCATTAGAGTAGACGAATGTTTATAGAACTAACCACAACACACACACACACACACACACACACACACACACACACACACACACACACACACACACACACACACACACACAGTCACACATACACACAGACAGACACACACACACACACACACACAGACACACACACAGACACACACGCACACACACACGCGCGCACACGCACACACACATACACACAGACAGACAGACACACACACACACACACACACACACACACACACACACACGCACACGCACACACACAGAGAGAGAGGGGGGGGAGATTAATTCTTACAATTTTGTTTTGTTTCAAACGTGTTGTAGCTGAGAGAGCCCTTGACACAATGAACTTTGACGTCATCAGAGGCCAGCCATGCAGGATCATGTGGTCACAGCGTGACCCTTCTCTCAGACGTTCTGGAGTGGGCAACATCTTCATCAAGCGGCTGGACAAGGCCATTGACAACAAGACTCTCTCTGACACTTTCAGTACATTTGGAAACATTCTTTCCTGCAAGGTGGCAGCTGATGAAGAAGGTAACTCCAAAGGATATGGGTTTGTTCACTTTGAAACCCAGGAAGCAGCTGATATGGCTATTGCCAAGGTCGACGGAATGTTGTTGAACAACAAACAAGTGTGAGTGTGTGTGTGTGTGTGTGTGTGTGTGTGTGTGTGTGTGTGTGTGTGTGTGTGTGTGTGTGTGTATCTCCCTCTCTCTCCCTCCTTGTTTGTTTTATTCAGCGTATAGCAGTACAGATTTTGTCCTAGTGTGTCAGATGCATGTATTGCTATACTGATAAAGAATATCAGTGTTTGTGCATCCTACTTCATTTTATTTTCTGTGTCTGTGATCTCTCTGCAGGTTTGTTTCCAAGTTTGTACCACGCAATGAAAGAGTGAAATCGGGGCCTAACCAAAACTACACAAACCTCTATGTTAAGAACTTTGGGGATGCCTTCACCGATCAGACACTGACAGAAGTGTTCTCCAAATACGGCCATGTCACCTCGGCTGTTGTGATGAAGGATGAACAGGGCAAGAGTAGAGGATTTGGATTCGTGAGCTTTGATACTCACGAAGCAGCGAAGGCAGCTGAAGAGGGGCTGAACAACACGGTAGTCCTAGACAAGACCATTTATGTGTGTCGGGCAATGAAGAAACATGAACGCCAACAAGAGCTCCGCCGTGTGTTTGAGCAGAAAAGGAAGGAACGTCAGCAAAGGTATCAGGGTGTGAACCTGTATATAAAGAACCTGGAAGAAGACTTCGATGACGAGAAGCTTCGAGAGGAGTTCAAGAAGTACGGAACCATCACTAGTGCCAAGGTTTGTATTATTGGGAGAAAAGTATGTGTACAACTTACATATGTATATACATATATACAGTCACTTAGTGGCATCATAGATACTCTATGGTGGCATGCACCCCTCCATTGTATGTATGTGTGTTGTGTGTGTACTCTGTGGTTATTATCTTCGAGTTTACACACACATTCATAGTTCTGAGTACAGTAAGTTGCCTCCATCCAACTCCCACCCTTGTGTACATTCCAGCAATATTGTAGTTCTGTCGTGAGTGGGGGGTTATGGCCTGTTTAATGTACACTTCTCCTCTTCTCACCAGGTCATGAGAGATGAGAGTGGAACTTCCAAGGGCTTTGGTTTCGTCTGTTTCAGTGCTGCAGAAGAGGCTACAAAGGCAGTGACAGAGATGAACGGCAGGATCGTCCTCTCCAAACCCCTCTACGTGGCCCTCCATCAGCGAAGGGAGGAGAGACAGGCTCAGCTCAACGCTCAGCGCATGAACCGCATCTCAAGAGCTGGATTCCCTGGAGCCACCGTACGTTAATGTAGAGATCATACTTTGAATGTATGTACGTACGTACGTACTCGCATGGCTTGATTGTTGACCTTCTGTTCACTACAGGGCCCTGTACCGTACTACACCCCTATGTTCCCAATGGGAATGCCCCAGGTAAGTACATACGTGTGGTGTGGTAGGTCTGTTCTGTGATTGCTGGAGACAGGCTGTCCTCACACCTGGTAATGATGACCTTGGCTCCACTTAGATTGCTTCCTAACTTCTCAGAAGTTATTGAAGGCCTCTACGTACACAGCCAAACTTGAGTCAACGTGCAAAGATACTTGTGTACATAATTACTTTGACTTTACTGTGTACTTGAATGGTCTGTTGTTAACTTGAGTTCAATGTCTTCTGCTCTGAATAGGGTCAGCGACCTTACTTCCCACCCCCAGTTTCGTATCGTCCCGGACCGTGGCCCCAGAATCCCGGAGTCTCCGGGACCACTAGACCCTACGGACAGTCCAGCTACAGTGGGCGTGGCGGAATGCGGGGTGGTGGGCGTGTAGGAGGCATGTCTCACCGCAGTACAAACCCCCAGGCTGTGCAGAGGACTGTGGGTGCCCAGTCCCGTACATCCCAGCAGCCCATGGCCAACCAGCCGGCCGGCAGGAACATCAAGTACACTCCCTCTGCCAGAAACTATCCCTCTCAACCAAGTGAGTGGGAAATTTGTATTGCATTGTATTGCATGGTATTGTATTGCATGGTATTGTATTACGTATATTGCATTGGATTGTATTGTATGGTACTGTACTGTGCTGTATGTATTGCCTTGTCTTATATTTTATTGTTTTGTATTGTCTTTTGTACTGTATTATATTGTATTGTACATATTGTATTGTATTGTACGGTCAGACATTACAACACTGTGAATAAGGACAATTTCTTTATAGCAACATGTCTTGTGGGTACACGTGAATTCATCAATATATTCTATTTGTTGTTGATTCATGTGTGTACATGTAAATGTGTATTTTACCTATGGGACCTGTATGTACTGTACGTACATACTAGCTCTGCAGTATTTATACCTTATAACACTTGGTTTAATTCTTTATCGGATCCCAAATACTACGTTCACACGTTCATTTTCATATTCTATTTTCAATCATAGCGCCTACGACACCAAACCAGCCCGATACCCAGCCCTTGATTTCACTGTCAGAGTTGTCAGCCATGCCACCGGACAAACAGAAGCACTTCCTCGGTGAGAGACTCTACATGAGCATCGTGGAGCTGGATCCACAGCTGAACAACCCAGAGTTGGCTGGGAAGATCACGGGCATGCTGTTGGAGGGTGTGGACAGTGCAGACATCCTCCACATCCTGGAGTCCCAGCAGTCCCTGAGGGAGAAGGTGCAGGAAGCCATCGCCGTGCTCCAGGCTCACAAACAGAAGGAATCCTCCGGCTTGAGCACAGCTGCCATTGCAGGAACAGCTTGAGAACCTCCGAAGATGTAGAATCAACACTCATAGGCAAACTAAGTACTCTGGTACATATAGTACTTAAATGTAATATAGGCCTTAAACCTACACTATGATAAAAAGATTGATCGGACGTGTATGGTGTGCGATTGTATATTGTGGATATAAACTTACTGGATGTTCAGTACGGATTCAGTTTAAGTATAGTCTCGCTATGTTGTAGACGAGAGTTATATCCGTACCGTTTATGGTTGGATCATATGCGTACCACGTGACCCCGAACACCATATCTGTGGGTTGCGTAGTATCATAGTATCGAGCTAGCTCGACCCCTTCAATACGCAGATAGTCTATGCTCCGAGTGATTCCATGAAGAGACTCGTGTCGTGCTCGCTTAAAGGGATCAGTGGTGACTTTTCAATGGTTTTTACCACTCTCTACTCCCTTCTATGGCTCCTATACCTGATTTGCGTGTGTCATGGGCTGGATGGAGGTAGGTGTGTCATCAACTTGACGACGAACTTGTCAGAGTTGACTGCAGATTTCGGGGACTGCGTTCATGCGAGAATGATCCTCGGTCCAAACGTGGGCGGAGTTCGAGGAGGCTATTTTCTGCACGAAAGACCGGCATTTCGAAACTTCAGGAGTTTGAGCCTCGTCGGTGACGGTGACATCCATATCAACTGCTTGTTTGCGGGCGACAGCAGTAGTTCTGCCACTATGGAGGTCTTTGGCGGCGAATTCTTCGAATTGAGAAACCTCAATTTTGACAACTGCAGTGGAGTGATAAACATAGTGGAAGTAACTACAGTTCGACTATTCAACAGTACCTTCAGGTAAGATCAGACCTCACATGTTCTGTATGGCATTGCGTAAATTAGGTTCAAATTACTAATGACGATTTGAACACACATGCACACATACATGCACATATGCACTTGTGTGTACTTGTATTACCATGCACATACACACACACACACACACACACACACACACACACACACACACACACACACACACACACACACACACACACACACAGTGTTGAACTGATTTAGCTGGTCTTCCTTCAGGCATTTTTCATCCGGATGCGTTAACATCCACAATAGTACTTATGTGGATATCAATGGGTCTGTATTCGATCACTGCAAAGCTTTCACAGAATCCAACGACATTCCATTTCAAGCCTTAGGTGGTGGCCTATCTGTTACCTTTGTCCCAGGTATGAATGAAGGATCTTTGATGGTGACAGATTCCATCTTTGCACAATGTGAATCAATGTTAAAGGGCGATCCACCTCCTGAGAGAGAGTCTGCATTTAGAGTATGTGGATCCACTCTTGACGCCTTTGGTAATTCTTCACTGGCAGCTGCTGGAAGTGGGGGAGGACTGGCCGTGGGTCTCGGCAGTCCACGTGTCAACATTTCCATATCCAGCTCAACCTTCACTGGGAACGAAGGCGGGATATATGGAGGGGCAATTTTCATTTTCATGACTTCAATAGACTCCTCCATTGACTATCAAATCGAATTCAACCAAGTAAAAATCGACAGTAACGTTGCATGTGCTGGTGGAGGTGTGGGGTTAGGACCACTTATCGACGACTTCTCCTTCTCCAACACCATTGAACTGAGATTTGAGGATTGTGAATTCAGGAACAACAGGGCTTACGTGCATGGAGGGGCAGCTATAATCTCTCCTCGATTGAACCACATGAATGTAACCTTCAAAAGGAGCACATTTACCAACAACTCCGCATTGGAGGCAGGCTCAGCTCTACTTATTGCCCCTCTGCAGTTCAGTTTATTGGTAACATCTGTTATAAGTTTTGTTGCCTTTGAGAATTGGTGAGTATATACATGTTCTCCCTCTCCCTCTCCTCCTCTCCCTCCCCCTCTCCCTCCCCATCCTCTCTCTCTGTGTCATATGTGTATATGTATGTGTTGTATGTTCATATGTGTGTGTTATATGTACATGTGTTTGTGTGTCGTATTTACATATGTGTGTTGTATGTATATGTGTGTATATATGTTGTATGTATGTACATACGTATGTGTGTGTTGTATGTATATACAATGACATATGTGTGTTTGTTGTATATACATGTTATCTAAGTGTGCATGTTTAAATATGCATGCAGTGTGTATGTGTGTATGTCATCTGTATGTACCTTACCTCTCTTGCTTGCCTGCAGTAATTTCACTTACAACGAAGGTCAACGTTTAGCTGCTTTGACCACTCGTCAGTCCTCTGTGTATTTCAAGGGCAGGAATATATTCAAGGGCAATATTGGTGTAGCTTACGGGGTGAGTTACAACCACATGAAGGTTATTTAATGTATGTGAGGGGGTTGTAGGGTTTGGATGGGAGGGGATTATAATTGAATCCAAGTTGAGATGGGAGAGGTTTATAATTGAATCCAAGTTGAGATGGGTGGGGTTTATAATTGAATCCAAGTTGAGATGGGAGAGGTTTATAATTGAATCCGAGTTGAGATGGGAGGGGTTTATAATTGAATCCAAGTTGAGATGGGTGGGGTTTATAATTAAATCCAAGTTGAGATGGGAGGGGGTTATAATTGATTTTCAGTTGGGATGGTTGAGTGTATACATCAACTAGAAATAAAATGGAAGCGTTTATAATTGTGGATGGGAAAGGCTTATGATTAATTTAGAATAGGGATGGGTGGGATCTCATTAACCTACTTCACACACTCCTCTGTACATACCCCTGATATATAGTATTACAGTAGAATCTCGTTAAGACAAACACTCTTAAGACAAATTTCTGCTTAACACAAACCAATTTTTGAGCATTATTTGGTTTGCTGTAGTAGTGTACATGTAGTAAGCCAATCCTGATAAGAATGTTATGATAACAAGAACTAATTTTGTGGGTCCCCTTGTAGTTTGTCTTAAAGAGATTCTACTGTATTATGTAATAAACAACAAAAGAACAATAAAGAAGAACTCAAACTTCAAGTTAATTTTATGCAATTCAGAGTCAACAGTGAGGGATTTGTGCTTCACCAATGGCAAGCTCAATCCTTGAATCATGAGCAAAAGAATGATGGTAGAGTGACCCCAAA
>OZ026561.1:3764368-3781868 GCA_964020155.1 Chondrilla cf. caribensis
CACGCTCCTGCTAATCCCAACATCAGTTTCACCCTCGCACTGACCAGCAGAGAATACATTCCTGGAGAAGTGTCTATAGAGCTGCAACGTATACTAAGCACTCAGTCTGACAGAAGTGATGTTAGTAGTGTGATTGTGTGTGTGTGTGTGTGTGTGTGTGTGTGTGTGTGTTTGTGTGTTTTGTGTGTGTGTTTGTGCATTTTTGTGTGTGTATGTGTTTCTGTGCGTGTATTTGTGTTTGTGTGTGTGTGTGTGTGTGTGTGTGTGTGTATCAAGGTTAAACTTAATGAAATTTCCCCATGCACCCTCCCCTTAGAATAACCCCACCCAACATTCAAAATTCATCATCAAGACTGGTCCCTGTCCTGCTGGTCTCTCTCTGCAAGAGGAGTTTGGGGAAACCGGCGTGTTCGTTTGTGACTGCATCACACGAGGACAGAGACCCGAAACAGAACTGATGGCTTGTTTGGAGGATGATGCCCTACAACTTGATGTAAGCTTGAGTTGACTTTATTCCTCTGTACCACGTACCTTACTACCTTACTCTGTCAAGTACACACACCTTTCAAGGAGGTGCTTGACCACATCTTGCAGATTTGGAAAGTGTGGTGATAATACCAGAGCTTCACCCCATAGCAGCACATACAGATAATACCAGAGCTTCACCCCATAGCAGCACATACAGATAATACCAGAGCTTCACCCCATAGCAGCACATACAGATAATACCAGAGCTTCACCCCATAGCAGCACATACAGATAATACCAGAGCTTCACCCCATAGCAGCACGTACAGATAATACCAGAGCTTCACCCCATAGCAGCACGTACAGATAATACCAGAGCTTCACCCCATAGCAGCACGTACAGATAATACCAGAGCTTCACCCCATAGCAGCACGTACAGATAATACCAGAGCTTCACCCCATAGCAGCACGTACAGATAATACCAGAGCTTCACCCTATAGCAGCACATACAGACACTACCAAGTACACACAGCCTCCAAAAGTGGTGTTTTGGTCAGAAGATTTGGAAAGTGCATGTGGTGATAATACCAGAATTTGACCCCATAACAGCACGTACAGATATGTAATACCAGAGCTTCACCCTATAGCAGTACAGACACTACCAAGTACACACAGCCTCCAAAAGTGGTGTTTTGATCAGATTATCAAAATTTGGACCACAATTTGACCCCCTAGCACCAGGGACACTACTATTTGTACCCAACACTGTACTCTGGTCTAGGTCCTTGGATTTCGTTATTTATACTAGTCTTCTCCACGTATAGAACATCTGTATATGGCGGCACATATGTGAAATATTGTATGCATGAGTGTGCATTTTTCTCATTTCTTTTCCCATTTCCATTTCTCAAATTTAGTTCGGGTTTTGGGGTAGCACCTTCCCCAACTCCTCCAGCTCCTCATCCCCGGATGTGGTCCAAATTTACCCGTGTCCCTATTCGTACTGCCGCTGCACTGTTGCTGAAGTCAACGGCAACAAGCATTGCACTTCCGTGTTCAATCCCCTAGACACCGATTCTCAGTGCAGCTGTGGCAGACAAGGTGAGTCATGTGCAGATGTGTGCATGTCAATAATTATTTATCTCATGATGAAGCCATACATCAGAGGAGGTCAGAGTGCAGTAATTCGTTTACTGCACTGTGCACCTATCGCGAAGAACAACTTTCAATGGAAGAAGAACTGCATGTCTCGTTGCATGCTCCAAAGATCAAACACATTGTAACGTTTATTAGACGAAATTGCATCAAACGAGTCTAGTGAAGACTTTTGTGAGAAATAGTGAGGATTCATTCCATTTCAAAGCTTTTCAAAGTTAATTTTTTAAAAAGATAAGCCAGTTATATTACAGCAGGTTTACACAGGAGTTACAAATACACCGACCTCCACCTTGGGTGTGTGCTTTCATTACTCTGGTGTGAACATGCTATAACTATTATATCACACACACATACAGAAGGGATAAGGGCCTGTGTAGTAATGGTGAGACTACCTCCCTATAAGAATCATCCTTGCCACAATAATGACATACGCTTGATAGTCAACGCTTAACAATGACATATTTTTAAGATTACGATACTGATGTTAATTGAATCTAAATTGGTTATAGGTTTTCTCTGCGGAGGATGCCCTGCCCCGAATGGTATCACCACCATATTCAACAGATGTGTCTCCTGTGCCGCGGGGGTGGCCGTCCTTATCCCATTGTTGTGTGAGTCAATACACCACACATGAAATGTATTGTTAGGTGCAATTCATGAGGCTACAGTGTGTACCAGAGTACAATATGTACCTCACTACACTGTGTACCTCACTACTGCAGTGTGTACCTCACTACTGCAGTGTGTACCTCACTACTGCAGTGTGTACCTCACTACTACAGTGTGTACCTCACTACTGCAGTGTGTACCTCACTACTGCAGTGTGTACCTCACTACTGCAGTGTGTACCTCACTACTGCAGTGTGTACCTCACTACTGCAGTGTGTACCTCACTACTGCAGTGTGTACCTCACTACTGCAGTGTGTACAGTACTATAGTCCGATCACTTCCTCTCACCACAGTTTCATCCCTTCCTGTCACCATACAACCATCACTTCCTCTCATCACCGTCTCATCACTTCCTGTTATCATGCACCCATCACTTCCTCTCACCACAGTCTCATCACTTCCTGTCACCATGCACCTATCACTCATGTCACCATCCACCTATAACTTCCTGTGAACATGGTCCTGTCACTTCCTGTTACTACCATATAGTGGGAAATTTTCATGGGACAAAATTTTCGTGAATTTCACAGTTGGCCTATAACATCCGTGAAAATAAATCCACAAACTAGGCATTCTCGTTGTTCTATCACGTGACTGTGGCCAGCATCTGCAAAAATTTTATCCTGAATTTTCAATTTTGGAGCCATCCGCGAAAATTTTGTCCCATGAAAATTTTCCGCTATACGGTATAACCCTATCCCTCCAATGATGGTGTATATACGTATGTGAGCCTCACACTGTGTTATTCCAGTCTGTGGTGGATGTTCATCCTTCCTGCAGTTTTCATTGACATAATTGCGGTTATCTTTGTCTTGGAGTTCTTTCAGAGGATACCCAGCCTCTTGGTGCCTACTCTCTTCTACATTCAAGTGAGTTGTGCTATCCTTGTACCTTGTGTAGTGTACTTGTTGCCTACATACTGTATGTACAACATATGCATACGCGCACACACACACGCACGCACGCACGCACGCACACACCACACACGCATACACCACACATGTACACATATACACACATACACACACACACACCACACACACACACACCACACATGTACACAAATACACACACACACACACGCACGCACGCACACACACACACACACGCACCACACACATTCACACATAATATCCTCTTCCTCCAGACTGTCCCATACATGATAAAACAAGCCTACTTCCCACAAGTCTTCCAAGCAGTAAGTGTGACTTGGTTGTGTGTGTAACGATATAAGCAGTCTGGCTGCTAGACTATCCCATCCCCAGGTTGGCTGGAAAGGTCTAGACTACCTTACCTTCTATCTGAATGGTATAAATTTTACGTGTAGAAATTGTTCATTATTCCAGTTTGCTATCAGTGACCCTGTTCAAACCAACAACCTTTTGGTCGGCTGTTGGTTTCATGGTGCAAAGTATTCTTCTTCTTCTTTAAGAGTTTCTACTTGAATGAACTCCTGAGCTTCAATTTCCCATGGGATCTGTGCTTGTTTCCTGGAGCAACTGCTGTTGTAGTGTACGTCCTTCGCTACTTGCCATTTGTGGCTGCTCTGCTGGCAATAGGGCTGGATTTGTTGGTTCGAAAGTGAGTGAATGTGACACAAGATTGGAATGGTACCCCCACACACATGTTCATACACACACATGCATGTGTGTATGTGTACACAGACACACATATGCACATGTTCACACACACACAAACACACACACATATGCACATGTGCACACACACAAACGCACACACACACACATGCACACACACGCACGCACGCACGCACACACACACACACACACACACACACACACACACACACTGGCATATATCACTTCTCATTCTAGAATATATCATAAGAGGAACAAACGTATTGGATACGATATAGGACTCTGGACGGTTACCCTCCTAATGTTCAACAGCCTAGTGTACACCAGTATGTCCATTTTTAACTGTCCCAACCTTAAAGATGAGAATGGAAATGAAGACTTGGTGAGTATTGGCCATCTGTAGTGTAGTCAATGTGGAATGTGTCCAGTTTTGCTGAGTCTTAAGTTTATGTACCTAGTGACTACACTATGTATGTCCTGTATGTCCTCTATGTACCATGTACGTAATTTACTATAGTATTAGCTATGTCAGTAACAACACAGCCATGGGCATAATGGAGGAAGATTGGCCAATAGGCCAATATAGTGCAACTTGCTTAGTAAGTACCCTGGTTAGTACATGCCCTCTCTGTTGATGCATACACCTCACTCTGTCCCTAGCTCATGTACACAATGTCAACCAGTACTGTTAGCAAGTACCTCTGATAAGAAGTACAGATTTGGTGTGCCCTTCAAGGTACTTACAAAGCAAGTTGGACTATACCGTATTGGTACAACCCTAGCATACTTACTAAGCAAGTCGGACTGTCTTTTTTCATTCTTTGCGTCTCAGGTCTGGTTTGTTGATGGGACGGTCAAGTGTTTCAGAGGTGCACACATCCCCTTGGCTTTGCTGGCATTGTCTGCACTGGTTTTCTGTATCGCAATCATCCTCTTCTTCGTGGTCACAAGTCTTTGGCCGCAGTTGCTTCAGGTACGTACAGTTGATCAATGTGAAAGTTCTCCCAATTGTAAACGATCTGAAGATTCACAGTAATCCAGCTCACCTCTAAGACTCACCACAGGTCACTTCATACATGAGTACAAACAATACACAGTGCATCATGATTAGCGGAATATTGAGTGAAATTACAGCAAATAATTCAAACAGAAATCAGGACATTTCGATCTGTGCATGATCTACTTCAGCCGTACGAGTACAGCGAATACTCTTTAATCCGCCGCAATTTGTTTTCAAAGAATTTGGTGGATTAACGAGTTTGGCGGATTAACTGGATATTCATTGGCACTTGTACATTATATTGTTACTGGGAAATTGTGGTGGATTAAAAGGTTTGGTGGATACAGCGGTGACAGATTAACGAGAATTCACTGTATGTCATACTGCCCACATTCCCGTGTTGATTGATTCATCACTGTTATCCGTCTACACGTGAGATCCCTATCTGACCTCTTTCTGTAGAAAAGGGTGTTCAAAAGGTTTGAAATGTATCACGCCAGTGCTGTTGACTGTTACAAGGAGAGGTGGAAGTGGATGCCGGTTGTTGAACTGACAAAAAGGATGGTTCTCATATTTTTAACACAAGTGTTCTACAGCAGAGGAGTATGTATTAAGTATACTTTGTTATATTTGTGTGTGTGTGTGTGTGTGTGTGTGTGTGTGTGTGTTCGTGTGTGTGTGTGTGTATGTGTGTGTGTGTGTGTGTGTGTGTGTGTGTGTGTGTGTGTGTGTGTGTGTGTGTGTGTGTGTTCGTGTGTGTGTGTGTGTATGTGTGTGTGTGTGTGTGTGTGTTCGTGTGTGTGTGTGTGTGTGTGTGTGTGTGTGTGTGTGTGTGTGTGTGTGTGTGTGTGTGTGTGTGTGTGTGTGTGTGTGTGTGTGTGTGTGTGTGTGTGTGTGTGTGTGTGTGTGTGCATGTGAATAAGTGGACACTTGTACGTACATACATTCCGAACCGTCACTTGTTCAAAGTCCACCAGCACATGCTACAGTCTTACCACCTTTCCTACACAGTTTGTGCCACGCAGCGTGCTAGTGACCACACTCCTCCTCTACACTCTGGCAACTCCATACAAATCAACCCTTGTGAATATCACTGAGGTGATCGTCCAAGTTCTCATGATGCTATATCTACTGCACGTTTCCTTCACTGATGCCTTCGGCACCATCGAAACTGTTGATGGGGGAAGGCTTCTGGATGGGTGCGAATCCCCATTTGATGTCTACAGAAGTGAATGGCTGTCTGTTCTTCTTTCAATTATTGGATATGCACCTCTTCTGTTGCTTCCCATTGGTATTGGTCTCACTGTGTTTGCCAAATATCGGTGAGTTGCCTACACACACTAGTATATGCTAGTACTGGTTACACTATGCTGTAGTCCAAATTGCTCAGTACGTACCTCAGAGAACACACAGCATAAGTCTGTACTTCATATCAGAGGTACTTGCTATCAGTACTGGTGGACATAGTGCATATGTGCTAGAGACTGGGTGCAGTGTGTACTATAACCAGGAGTATGTAAGTACAGTCCAACTTGTTTTGTTAGTACCTTGAAGGGCACACCAAATCTGTACTTATCATTGTTACTTCTCACCTTTTTCACCACTTTCACCTTGCCCACAATTGACAGGTTCCACTGTACATGAGGTCCCACAGGTGACCACAATTGACAGGTTCCACTGTACATGAGGTCCCATAGGTGACCACATTAGACCCACTGTACATGAGGTCCCACAGGTGACCACATTAGACAGGTTCCACTGTACGTGAGGTCCCACAGGTGACCACAATTGACAGGTTCCACTGTACATGAGGTCCCATAGGTGACCACATTAGACAGTTTCCACTGTACATGAGGTCCCATAGGTGACCCCATTAGATAGATTCTCCATACTCACTCAAACATGTCGATGTCAACAAGATTTCCTATTGCAAAAAGCCAACTTCTCCATTTCTCCAGCATGTACAGAAACAGGTTGAAACCAGCTGCCTCCCACAAGGATACAAAATTCAGTTTCGATCTTTTGAAGTCCTGCTTCCGAAAGAGAAGGGCCGATCTCAATGCGAGTGTACACGTTCACTATAATATCACCGAAGTCATGCTACAAGCAAACCCTGGTTCAAGTTTCTCTGAGGGAACAGTTGTCATGGTGACAAATGATAACAGCAAACTTTCATAATAATTATGTATATTAATATACAATGCAATTTGTACATTCATGTGTTTAATTGTGTCAATATATATTATTATAGTACTGTTATATGTACGATATTATTATTATTATTATTATTAATTTATCATGACAATGATATTATCATTGTATTATATAATTTTATTATAAGATAATATAACAATAATTGTACATAATATATACATATGTCACTAATCATGCAATACTATATTATATGCATGTTCAAATATGTATGCATACAAAATACAGTGAATACTTGTTAATCCGCTGCAATTCGTTTTCAAAGAATAAGGTGGATTAATGAGTTTGGCAGATTAACTGGATATTCATTGGTACTTGTACATTATATTGGTACTGGAAAATTGTGGCAGATTAAAAGGTTTGGCAGATATAAAGCAGTGGTGGATTAACGAGAATTCATTGTAGCTGGCCTCCAAGTGCTTGAGGTATGTGACACCTCCAGAGCAGTGTGCACACTTATTAGTACCCATGTAACTACATGTATGTGCAGTACAAGCGAAGAGCATAGTTTCACCCCACATATTACATGCAAGATATACGTATTTACGCCATAATAATTACATTTTAATCACAATTAAACATACATTTATTTGATCCCATTATAACAATTAATGTGTCTACCTCAATTGAAAATTACCCAGACAATTCTAAAGCCAATTAGTTACCTATCAATAATTTACAAGTACAGGTGTGTGTTAAGTTGAAATAAGTACACACACACACACTTCTGGATTGCATAATTCTAGGGTACACTTCTTCACTTTTTTCCTGTACATTTGGCAAAGATAGCTTGTACATTTGCCCACACTTTGTCAGGAGTCTGGGACGCGTCAATCCTCGAGTGAATGCCTCTCAGCTGGTAGTAGGAGACAAGAGGTTTGGTCTGAGTGTGATAGGTCTCCAACCTCTTCCGAAGAGTGGATTCGTTGTCATCGGATCTCTTCATGAGTGGCTCACCAGTTACCTGTGTGAACGTTCAGGTGAATGACCACTAACAGCTGCATCAACACAGGTAAAGTGTGAATGCATGTGCACGAACAACATGGACACATTCGTATATAGACACACAAGCATTTACATGTATCGTAACAAACACACATCACAGTTGGGGTGTTCACACACACACATATGAGGCATACATTAGCATGTATGCTAACACTCTCAGACAGGAAACTCACAACACACACATGGACATGCATGTAAGCACACATGCACACACACACAAACACACAAACACACGCACACACACAGACAGACATACGTAAATACATACAAACACAATTTATATTACAATGCTCCACATAGTAGGTACATACAATATTATACAGGACATACGTACAATATCTACCACATATCACTCAATTCCCTACATCGTCAGTCATTGGTATCTTTGGTGGGTTGAATATCTCATGATAGGCCCTACCGCTGGAACGATGGATTAATCTGACATTGAGAATCAAAGAAATGTATGAACAAAGGTGTATTTCTGTGTATCTCCAAAAACGGCACACACACACACACACACACACACACACACACACACACACACACACACACACACACACACACCTACACACACACACACGCACACACACACACACACACACACACACACACACACACACACACACACACACACACCTTCCAGTTATTCTCTTAACTAGTAATTCATCATCAATTCCAAATTCAATCACTGAGTCCAATTTAGATTTGTTCTTCTCCAAAATACCATCAAGCTGGGAGAAGGTATAATATGTATATAATGTCACATAGCGGAATGCGGTTGTACATCACTCTCAAGGTAAACATACACACACACACGCACACACACACACACACACACACACACACACACACACACACACACACACATGCACACACACACACACACACACACACACACACACACACACACACACACACACACACACACACATACACACAAACAAGCACATACACACACACACACACACACACACACACACACACACACACACACACACACACACACACACACACACACATACACACAAACAAGCACATACACACACACACACACACACACACACACACACACACACACACACACACACACACACACACACACACACACACACACATACACACAAACAAGCACATACACACACACACACGCACACACACACACACACACACACACACACACACACACACACCATTTCTGCTTGTTTTACATTTCTTGGGAATCCATCCAAGACGAAGCCATTTCTACACTCAGGTGTCCTCAACTTGTCATCAATCATTTCTCCCATCAATTCATCGTTAACGAGCTATGAACATAAACCAACAATGCCCTACATCCCGAACACTTGTACATACTTGTATACATATGTTATACATAAACACTGTACATACTGTATGGAATCCTTTCGCGTGGGTGTATCAAAGGAATACAAAATTACATATGTATGTTCTAGTATGCATGTTTACGTACATGCATATGTACGTGCTAACATGCATGCTTACTTACATACATATGTATATACCTTGCCAGCGTCCATCACTGATTTCACTTTCTTACCAAGTTCAGTACCAGAAGCTACCACTGCTCTCAACATATCACCTGTAGAGCCAGAACACACCAGGAGTAGCCTAACAGTCATACCAGACTGCTCAACTTGTCCACTGAGGACACTGTTGAGAACAGGATGGCAGGATCCATATAGTGGAACCTCTCTACAGTGGACACCTTGTAGAGTGCCTCTAGGTCTCAGTAGTGAGGATTAAGGAAGATGTAAATAAGTACGTACAGTGAATTTTCATTAATCTGCAACAATTTTTTTTACAATATAAGGCAGCTTAACATATTTTGGCGGATTAACTGGATGCTTGTTAGTACTTGTAAGTATATTATTTTGGTACTGGGAAATCTTGGTGGATGAAAAGGTGTGGTATATAAAGCTGTGGTGGATTAACAGGAATTTATTGTATGTACGTACATATGAATGTCAGTTCCTACATATGTATCCTACTTGTGAAATACATACTGCAGTACTAGAAATTCAAGGAAGCTATATGTGTACATATACAAGTGCTAAGTACACACAAACAAAAACATCATATGACAGCAGATCAACATTTTTTATAACCTGGTATGCACAGATGGAGCGTGGTATGTTGGTGATAATTCCACAAGATCAATCTACATGATCTCCAAAACAAACTGACCCCAAAAGATCTGACCTCATCAGTGGGGTCATTTGTACTGATTGTGCTGCCCAGTCACGTACTGCCATGCTGGTGATGGCTGACTGTATACTAGTGTATGGGAACACTACCAAGGGTGATGTTGTAAAGAGGTCTGACCGTGTACTAGTGTATGGGAACACTACCAAGGGTGATGTTGTAAAGAGGTCTGACCGTGTACTAGTGTATGGGAACACTACCAAGGGTGATGTTGTAAAGAGGTCTGACCGTGTACCAGTGTATGGGAACACTACTAAGGGTGATGTTATAAAGAGGTTTGACTGTATACTACTAGTGTATGGGAGCACTACCAAGGGTGATGTTGCATAGAGGTCTGACTGTATACTACTAGTGTATAGGAGCACTACCAAGGATGGTGTTGTAAAGAGGTCTGACTGTATACTAGTGTATGGGGGCACTACCAAGGGTGGTGTTGTAAAGAGGTCTGACTGTATACTAGTGTATGGGAACACTACCAAGGGTGATGTTGTAAAGAGGTCTGACCGTGTACCAGTGTATGGGAACACTACTAAGGGGTGATGTTGCATAGAGGTCTGACTGTATACTACTAGTGTATAAGAGCACTACCAAGGATGGTGTTGTAAAGAGGTCTGACTGTATACTAGTGTATGGGGGCACTACCAAGGGTGGTGTTGTAAAGAGGTCTGACTGTATACTAGTGTATGGGAGCACTATCAAGGGTGATGTTGTGAAGAGGTCTGGCTGTATACTAGTGTATGGGAGCACTACCAAGGGTGACGTTGTAAAGAGGTCTGGCTGTATACTAGTGTATGGGAGCACTACCAAGGGTGACATTGTAAAGAGGTCTGACTGTATACTAGTGTATGGGAGCACTACCAAGGTTGATGTATGAAAGATTGGTATGTAATCCTCACTATCAGTCACTTACTACTCAACAATCACCACTATCACACCATACCTCCCTACCTCACCTGTAGACAAGTGACAAACACAATATTTCTCCACAGTTTTAGGAGCCTGCAAAAATAGAAGAAAGAAGTCCACTCAGTCATGTGTAGGCAGTTGGTTGTTTACACCCTTGTGTGTACAGTGGTTACTTATATACTCTAGTGTGTATACAGTTGATTGTTTACTCTCTAATGATCACAATTGATTGGTACTTCTTGAATATGCACAGTTGATCGTTTACTCCAGAGTGTGTACATACATCTAATTGCTTACTGCCGTGTGTGTGTGTGTGTGTGTGTGTGTGTGTGTGTGTGTGTGTGTGAGTGTGCACGCGTGTGTGCATGTGTGTGTGTGTGTGTGTGTGTGTGTGTGTGTGTGTGTGTGTGTGTGTGTGTGTGTGTGTGTGTGTGTGTGTGTGTCCCGAATAAAGACCAACCCCTCCTCAACGTGGTATTCGGGTGAACAGCAGAACTTTGCTGGCTAACGGGGCTATGGCTTCACGCTCACGCTCAAGAAATGTGATGAACTCAGGCATTGGACGTCGACCGATGGCGTCACCTGGATCTTCCCTTGAGCGTCAATCCGCGGAGAACTTGCAGCACTCCCGGAGAAACACGAAGACTGCACAAAGAGCAAGGCGTAAGAGTCGAACATGGTTTTTGGGCTCGTGGAATGTAAGGTCTTTGCTGGACTATGAGGGTCCAGTGGAGACAGCACGACAACATCCCAGGACAGGGCATTTTGATGACCGCAGGATAGATCAAGTGGTAAGAGAACTGGAGAGGTACAAGATATCTGTGGCTGCTCTGCAAGAAACTAAGTGGTTTGCTGATGCAGTGTATAGAGTTGGAGAGAGCATTGTAATAGCAGCAGGTCGACCAATACCTCCTGATGGAGAGATTAGACAGAGGGGAGAGGGAGTGGCAATTGTGCTTAATGGCCCAGCAGTGCAGGCATGGGAAGCAGGTGGAAAACAATGGAAGGCTTGGAGCTCACGAGTTGTAACAGCCACCCTGCTTACAGGAAAGCGTGCAGCAGACCGCATTCACATTCTATCTTGTTATGCACCAACATTTGCAGCAAATAGAACAGACAAGGAAAAATTCAAGGATGAAGTGCAACAGGCTATGAATGCAATACCACCAAGTGAATGCTACGTCATCATGGGAGACTTCAATGCCCGCGTAGGCTCCAGACTCAATGACGATGACCCATGGACTAGTGTTCGTGGTCCACACGGTTTTGGGGACATCAATGATTCTGGACGAGAGCTTCTGACTTTCTTAGCCATCAATGAGGCAACCCTGTGTAACACTTGGTTCTGCAAGAAAGACATCTACAAACAGACCTGGAAACACCCCAAGACCAAGAAATGGCACTGTATTGATTTTGCCATCATGCGACAAAGAGATAGAAAGAGGTGCCTGGATGCTTGTGTGAAACGAGGTGCAGAGTGCAATTCCGACCACCAACTCCTTCGGATCAAGATGAAAATGACAGGGAAGAGGGGATACCAGCAACCCAGGAATAAGAAACACAAAAGGTTTAACGTTTCACACCTTACAAGCAGAGCTGAAGCTGACAGGCAACCTTACAGAGAGCTTGTCTGCAGAAAGGTTACAGATGCATGGGTCAAAGAGGGCAATGTGGAAGAACAATGGTCGGCTATAAAAACAGGTTTAGTGGGGGCGGCAGAAGAGGTTCTAGGCCATGAAGAGCGCCGACAACCAGATTGGTTTAGAGACAATGTGGATGTTCTGGAACCGCTCTTCCAACAGAGGAACCAACTTTATACCAAATGGCTTGGCAGTGGAAACACAATCGATCGTCAAAAGTTTGTGAAGGCTCGACTGGATGCACGCAAAGCACTGAGAAATACAAAGGATACTTGGTTTCGCAGTAAGGCAGATGCAACACAACAACGAAGATTTGGAGGGAAAGAAGCGTGGCAATCAATCCGTGACATGCAGCGCGCCTGTAGGGGGCTGATATCTCAGAGAACTGGTACGATTAAAGACGAAGAAGGATATCCTTGCACCTCAGTGGATGCTCAACAACAGCGTTGGAGACGTCATTTCACAGGCATCCTAAATGTCGAGAGTCAATACAATCATGAGGAACTGGACAGGATCAGGCAGCGACCTATGAGACCAAAGTTAACTGAGCTGCCATCAATGGAGGAACTAGTGGGGGCTATTGGCAAGCTCAAGAATGGAAAGGCTGGGGGAAGCTCAGGAATCCGGCCTGAAATGGTGAAAGTGGCCTGCCAGGACCCAGGGTTCGCGGATCAACTGCTTGATCTCGTCCACACAACCTGGAAAGACCAGTTAGTTCCCAAGGACTGGACAGATGCAGTGCTGATTCCTATCCCTAAGAAGGGTGACCTGTCAAAATGTGACAACTGGAGGGGTATCTCCCTGCTTGATGTAGTTGGTAAAGTGATTGCCAGAATCCTACAGGACCGTTTACAGAAACTTGCAGAGGATGAACTGCCTGAGTCCCAGTGTGGCTTCCGCAAAGGCAGAGGGTGCTCAGACATGATATTTGCCATCCGCCAGCTAGTAGAGAAATCATGGGAGCATCGGACAAAGGCTTTCTTCCTTTTCATTGATCTCAAAAAGGCTTACGACTCAGTTCCACGCGAGGCATTATGGCAGGTTCTCCACAAGCTAGGAATACCTGACCCAACTATCCAGCTGATTAAAGCATTCCATCAAGACATGCAAGCCACTATACAATTGGATGGAAAGACCTTAGAACCAATTGATGTTGACAATGGGCTGCGACAGGGGTGCTGCATGGCACCAGTACTTTTCAACCTTTATGCGTGTGTCTTTGTGGAGCGCTGGCTAGCAAGAATTGAAAATTTAGATGGAGTGGGTCTGACCCTGAAATACAAACATGATCAGAAGCTGTTTAGAAGGTATACCCGCAATGCAGAAGAAACCAGACTCACTGAGCTCCAATTTGCAGATGATGCAGCCCTACTTGCCAAAACCAGAGAAGGTGCTGAGAATGCTATTCGTATGTACATGGAAGTAGCCAATGACTTTGGCTTGTCAGTTAGTATACCAAAGACGAAGCTAATGGTGAGTGGTAGAGAGGCTAGAGCTGAAGACAGTGCTCCCATCCCAACAGGGGATGAACAGGTTGAGAGTGTGACAGAGTTCACATACTTAGGATCAGTGATTTCATCAACGGGAAGAATGCAACCAGACATTGACAAGAGAATAGCCCAAGCCTCAAGAGCCTTTGGAGCACTCCGTCAACCAGTGTTCAACAACAGGGATCTGCGAGTGGAGACCAAACGCGAAGTATACCAAGCCTGTGTCCTGTCCATCCTACTCTATGGGGCTGAATGCTGGACGCCACTTAGAAAGGACCTAAAGAGACTAGACTCCTTCCACCATAGATGCATCCGCAAAACCTTAGGCATCACTAACCAACAACAGTGGGACAAACACATCACATCCCAGAGCATCAGGCGACAATGGGGAGACATAGAAACAATGTCAGAAAAAGTCACTAAACGGCGTCTAGAATGGCTTGGACACCTTGCTCGGATGCCTGATAATCGTACACCCAAAGTCAGCCTGTTCAGCTGGCTGCCAGAACCTCGCCCACAAGGAGGCCCACCAAAACGCTGGAGAGATGTGATACGATCTGATCTGAAAGACATGCAAATCCCAGAAGATACATGGTATGCAAAGGCAACTACATCAAGGGAAGAGTGGCGGAATACCTACAGAGAGGCTCGCACAGACATCACCCATAGGGAACAACACAGAAGACAAGCTGATAATTGGGTACAATGCCCGGAATGCTCCCGGACCTTTCGCAGAGAAAGTGACATGAAGAGACATAAGTGTTTGGTTGAAAGACGCAAACCAATTCATGAACAACGTGGAGCTGCACAATGCTCAACCTGCAAGAAGTGGTTCAAAAGTCGTGGCGGTTTCACAGTCCATTCTTGCAACCCAGACCAATAGAAGATCTCAACTCTAGCTTTGCTCCCCCATTTCGGGGGTCACGTGACCGAATCGGCAGTGAATTAGAAGAAGAAGAAGAAGTGTGTGTGTGTGTGTGTGTGTGTATGTGTGCACGCGTGTGTGTACGTGAGTGTGTGTGTACGTGTGCACGCGTGTGTGCACGTGTGTGTGTGTGTGTGTGTGTGTGTGTGTGTGTACGTGTGCATGTGTGTGTACATGTGTGTGTGTACAGTGGTTGTTTACTTCCATGTATGTATGTGATGAAAGAAAAAAAAACAAAGAAACTCAGAAACACCAGGCAGTCCACCAGTTGACCTGTTATTCCAGAAGCCATACATAGTACAATGACCCCTGCCCCAATGTCACATGACTTATACTGTGTTTACATCGGCCAGGTTATGACGCCATCGGTCAAGCGCTTGTGGGTTTCACACCTAAACTAGCTCAGTGTAAACAAGGTACGTATATGTTTACAACATATTATAGAAGAGAAGCATTAAATTCTTGAATTCCCTCACAAGTAAGTGCGGATCCAGGAAAATTGGCATGTAAGATAGAAGGTTAACTTTTAAGCTTCAAGTAAGCAACCACACCTACATCTGTTAGACTAATCCTGGTTCCGTAAAATGGAAAGAGTGAACAAGTTATTTAATGATACTGATGCATTATACGATGAATTGAAAGCCAAACTTGTGCAGTAAACACATGAGTAGCCTCCAATTCCTCCATTTCCTCCACTAAATTCGGAATAAAATGCTGCATTCTTATGCCTTTAATAGCGTTCTACAATCTGATTGGGCACCTGAATCCAGATGCAGCAGAACAGACAGCAACTACAATATTACCAGATCCTTTCTCCGTCCCTTCAATAATTTATAAAATGCGAAAGCAAAGTGGAATTCAGCCTGCTGGGAGAAAGGAGAAAAGCGAAAAACCGGCAACTGCAGGACTTGAACCCAGGGTGTCTGACTAAAGCCGCCATAAACCACTGAGCCACGAAGCTACCACAGAAACCAGCCTCCACAATTCTCCTTTCATACTACACCGGTGGTACTGCTGACTGCAGTCTCACTAAAACCGAGTAGACTAGGAGTAGTAATGAAGATAGCTAACAAAGTTAGTGAAAAAAACTGTTACAATTTATAAAATGGCGGCAGACAAAAGTTTGACCACGCTACACTAGGTACTCCCTGGGCACATTGTACTCTACTTTCATAAAGATACTAAAAAAGACAGCTGTTGTTGCTACGGAAACCACCAGCTGTTACCATAGTTACATAACAGTTGCCACAGTATCAAAGAAATCAGTACAAACACTGGTGCCAAGGTACAAAACAGTTGGATATCAGAATATACATCAGTCGTGTGCATTGCTTGACTTTGAATAAATTATCAAAGCTAGTTGATATGTTAATGATGAAAGCTTCTATCATTACTGTTGGCAGAAGCTTCAAAGCATACATTTCATCACATCATCAGAGAAATTCTGCTCAGAAAACATAGAATTCGGCCTTCTTCAGCGGATAAATTCACTCTGGACATACCTGAGTTCCTTTTCCAGCTCCTGGCGGTCCAAGAAAAACCGCTCTGATTCCTGTAGGGCCCTTTTCACTCATTCTTCTCACAAAATATACACTGCGGATCTCCCAGATCAAACAGTTACACGTGCGCAAGAACGTTTCAGAGGGATTGTGATTTTATACCATTTCAACGATATTGACTACATATAAATTGTATGCGTTTCTTTTATCGCAGTTGCGTTATACCATAGGCACTCTAAACTACGTATCCTTCGAGTGTCTATGGTTATACGTAATCTCAGGATTATTATTACTGACAAAGGCAGATTTAAAATGTAGAATACCTGCAAATTACTCTACCTAACCTCTCCATTACCTCTATATTCACTCATTAGAAAAGTATCTTTCTATTATTAAATCAATCAATTATTAGATTGCCACATGCACATCAGCACTAAGGCAATAGCTAATGGTACAATCTTACATAATCATCTCGCATAATCAAACATAAATAGTCAGTTCAGCAAGTAACAAACAATCAGGAGGTCTTGCCCCATTACTCAAACCAACCAGTCCACATCTTCACAATGTTCTTCACGATTGATAGCTAGATGCTGGCATCCCTTATCCAAAACTAAAGCCAACTTATCATCATCACACAGATTGTCAAAATCATTGGCTATGTGCCTGACGGATAGTAAGAGGGGTTGTCTTTCATTAAATGACATTT
>OZ026561.1:3786868-3806868 GCA_964020155.1 Chondrilla cf. caribensis
GTGCGAGCCTCTCTGTAGGTATTCCGCCACTCTTCCCTTGATGTAGTTGCCTTTGCATACCATGTATCTTCTGGGATTTGCATGTCTTTCAGATCAGATCGTATCACATCTCTCCAGCGTTTTGGTGGGCCTCCTTGTGGGCGAGGTTCTGGCAGCCAGCTGAACAGGCTGACTTTGGGTGTACGATTATCAGGCATCCGAGCAAGGTGTCCAAGCCATTCTAGACGCCGTTTAGTGACTTTTTCTGACATTGTTTCTATGTCTCCCCATTGTCGCCTGATGCTCTGGGATGTGATGTGTTTGTCCCACTGTTGTTGGTTAGTGATGCCTAAGGTTTTGCGGATGCATCTATGGTGGAAGGAGTCTAGTCTCTTTAGGTCCTTTCTAAGTGGCGTCCAGCATTCAGCCCCATAGAGTAGGATGGACAGGACACAGGCTTGGTATACTTCGCGTTTGGTCTCCACTCGCAGATCCCTGTTGTTGAACACTGGTTGACGGAGTGCTCCAAAGGCTCTTGAGGCTTGGGCTATTCTCTTGTCAATGTCTGGTTGCATTCTTCCCGTTGATGAAATCACTGATCCTAAGTATGTGAACTCTGTCACACTCTCAACCTGTTCATCCCCTGTTGGGATGGGAGCACTGTCTTCAGCTCTAGCCTCTCTACCACTCACCATTAGCTTCGTCTTTGGTATACTAACTGACAAGCCAAAGTCATTGGCTACTTCCATGTACATACGAATAGCATTCTCAGCACCTTCTCTGGTTTTGGCAAGTAGGGCTGCATCATCTGCAAATTGGAGCTCAGTGAGTCTGGTTTCTTCTGCATTGCGGGTATACCTTCTAAACAGCTTCTGATCATGTTTGTATTTCAGGGTCAGACCCACTCCATCTAAATTTTCAATTCTTGCTAGCCAGCGCTCCACAAAGACACACGCATAAAGGTTGAAAAGTACTGGTGCCATGCAGCACCCCTGTCGCAGCCCATTGTCAACATCAATTGGTTCTAAGGTCTTTCCATCCAATTGTATAGTGGCTTGCATGTCTTGATGGAATGCTTTAATCAGCTGGATAGTTGGGTCAGGTATTCCTAGCTTGTGGAGAACCTGCCATAATGCCTCGCGTGGAACTGAGTCGTAAGCCTTTTTGAGATCAATGAAAAGGAAGAAAGCCTTTGTCCGATGCTCCCATGATTTCTCTACTAGCTGGCGGATGGCAAATATCATGTCTGAGCACCCTCTGCCTTTGCGGAAGCCACACTGGGACTCAGGCAGTTCATCCTCTGCAAGTTTCTGTAAACGGTCCTGTAGGATTCTGGCAATCACTTTACCAACTACATCAAGCAGGGAGATACCCCTCCAGTTGTCACATTTTGACAGGTCACCCTTCTTAGGGATAGGAATCAGCACTGCATCTGTCCAGTCCTTGGGAACTAACTGGTCTTTCCAGGTTGTGTGGACGAGATCAAGCAGTTGATCCGCGAACCCTGGGTCCTGGCAGGCCACTTTCACCATTTCAGGCCGGATTCCTGAGCTTCCCCCAGCCTTTCCATTCTTGAGCTTGCCAATAGCCCCCACTAGTTCCTCCATTGATGGCAGCTCAGTTAACTTTGGTCTCATAGGTCGCTGCCTGATCCTGTCCAGTTCCTCATGATTGTATTGACTCTCGACATTTAGGATGCCTGTGAAATGACGTCTCCAACGCTGTTGTTGAGCATCCACTGAGGTGCAAGGATATCCTTCTTCGTCTTTAATCGTACCAGTTCTCTGAGATATCAGCCCCCTACAGGCGCGCTGCATGTCACGGATTGATTGCCACGCTTCTTTCCCTCCAAATCTTCGTTGTTGTGTTGCATCTGCCTTACTGCGAAACCAAGTATCCTTTGTATTTCTCAGTGCTTTGCGTGCATCCAGTCGAGCCTTCACAAACTTTTGACGATCGATTGTGTTTCCACTGCCAAGCCATTTGGTATAAAGTTGGTTCCTCTGTTGGAAGAGCGGTTCCAGAACATCCACATTGTCTCTAAACCAATCTGGTTGTCGGCGCTCTTCATGGCCTAGAACCTCTTCTGCCGCCCCCACTAAACCTGTTTTTATAGCCGACCATTGTTCTTCCACATTGCCCTCTTTGACCCATGCATCTGTAACCTTTCTGCAGACAAGCTCTCTGTAAGGTTGCCTGTCAGCTTCAGCTCTGCTTGTAAGGTGTGAAACGTTAAACCTTTTGTGTTTCTTATTCCTGGGTTGCTGGTATCCCCTCTTCCCTGTCATTTTCATCTTGATCCGAAGGAGTTGGTGGTCGGAATTGCACTCTGCACCTCGTTTCACACAAGCATCCAGGCACCTCTTTCTATCTCTTTGTCGCATGATGGCAAAATCAATACAGTGCCATTTCTTGGTCTTGGGGTGTTTCCAGGTCTGTTTGTAGATGTCTTTCTTGCAGAACCAAGTGTTACACAGGGTTGCCTCATTGATGGCTAAGAAAGTCAGAAGCTCTCGTCCAGAATCATTGATGTCCCCAAAACCGTGTGGACCACGAACACTAGTCCATGGGTCATCGTCATTGAGTCTGGAGCCTACGCGGGCATTGAAGTCTCCCATGATGACGTAGCATTCACTTGGTGGTATTGCATTCATAGCCTGTTGCACTTCATCCTTGAATTTTTCCTTGTCTGTTCTATTTGCTGCAAATGTTGGTGCATAACAAGATAGAATGTGAATGCGGTCTGCTGCACGCTTTCCTGTAAGCAGGGTGGCTGTTACAACTCGTGAGCTCCAAGCCTTCCATTGTTTTCCACCTGCTTCCCATGCCTGCACTGCTGGGCCATTAAGCACAATTGCCACTCCCTCTCCCCTCTGTCTAATCTCTCCATCAGGAGGTATTGGTCGACCTGCTGCTATTACAATGCTCTCTCCAACTCTATACACTGCATCAGCAAACCACTTAGTTTCTTGCAGAGCAGCCACAGATATCTTGTACCTCTCCAGTTCTCTTACCACTTGATCTATCCTGCGGTCATCAAAATGCCCTGTCCTGGGATGTTGTCGTGCTGTCTCCACTGGACCCTCATAGTCCAGCAAAGACCTTACATTCCACGAGCCCAAAAACCATGTTCGACTCTTACGCCTTGCTCTTTGTGCAGTCTTCGTGTTTCTCACACACACACAGTCACACACACAGTCACACACACACACACACACACACACACACACACACACACACACACACACACACACAGTCACACACACACACACACACAGTCACATACACACACAGTCACACACACACACACAAGCTTCAAATCATCCACATCTTCACTTCCTTCTTTCAGTCTCCTTATAGCATTGGCAGTTTTGAGGAATGTGCACAGCTGGTTCATCAGTGTCTGGATTTCAATACTGGAAGTGGCGTCTTGATTTCTGTTCCCATTCCTGAAAGTGCAGCTACCATTGGATCTGAAATAGAAACAGCCATTGGAAAAGCTGTAAAAGAGGCTGAGTGAGTATGTAGAATCTATGCGTAGTGATTTTTTGTTTATCCACTGCAATCCATTTTTAAGGCAGTCAAATGCGATAATATATTTTTAATATTATATTAATATTGCTGTTACATAGTAATAAGGAGTGATAGGTTATATTCACTTGATTACTTCCTGTAATTATTTGATTTGGCTGCACTACTAACAATAATCAGATTTGAAATAAAAATCGATTGATTAATCAATTAGTCAATTTATCGTCTCAGCACTAATAGAAATGTTACATCATGAAGTGTCCTTAATGGAGAGGTTCAACTGCATGCATAATATGATGCGCATATTTGCATGTACATCATGAAGTGTCCTTAATGGAGAGGTTCAACTGCATGCATAATATGATGCACATATTTGCATGTACATCATGAAGTGTCCTTAATGGAGAGGTTCAACTGCATGCATAATATGATGCACATATTTGCATGTACATCATGAAGTGTCCTTAATGGAGAGGTTCAACTGCATGCATAATATGATGCACATATTTGCGTGTACATCCCTGCATTGTCTCATCGTCTGTTCTCAGAGCATCCAACATCAAGGGAAAAGATGTGACTCCCTTCATACTGAGAAGGGTGAATGATGTCACTGCGGGAAAATCCCTCCAAGCAAGTATCCTCACAACCTAGTGAATGTCTATATACGTATGTACACGTAACTAAAATTTATCATGATGTCACTGAGGAGAAATCCCTCCTAGGAAGCCAGGAATGTGTACTAACCAGGAGTGTGTACTAACCAGGAGTGTGTACTAACCAGGAGTGTGTACTAACCAGGAGTGTGTACTAACCGGGAGTGTGTACTAACCAGGAGTGTGTACTAACCAGGAGTGTGTACTAACCAGGAGTGTGTGAGTATGTACTAACCAGGAGTGTGTACTAACCAGGAGTGTGTACTAACCGGGAGTGTGTACTAACCAGGAGTGTGTACTAACCAGGAGTGTGTACTAACCGGGAGTGTGTACTAACCAGGAGTGTGTACTAACCGGGAGTGTGTACTAACCAGGAGTGTGTACTAACCAGGAGTGTGTGAGTATGTACTAACCAGGAGTGTGTACTAACCAGGAGTGTGTACTAACCGGGAGTGTGTACTAACCAGGAGTGTGTACTAACCGGGAGTGTGTACTAACCAGGAGTGTGTGAGTATGTACTAACCAGGAGTGTGTACTAACCGGGAGTGTGTACTAACCGGGAGTGTGTACTAACCAGGAGTGTGTACTAACCATGAGTGTGTACTAACCAGGAGTGTGTACTAACCAGGAGTGTGTACTAACTAGGAGTGTGTGCTAACCAGGAGTGTGTGCTAACCAGGAGCGTGTACTGACCAGGAGTGTGTACTAACCGGGAGTGTGTACTAACCGGGAGCGTGTACTAACCGGGAGCATGTACTAACCAGGAGTGTGTACTAACCAGGAGTGTGTGCTAACCAGGAGCATGTACTGACCAGGAGTGTGTACTAACCGGGAGTGTGTACTAACCGGGAGCGTGTACTAACCGGGAGCATGTACTAACCATGAGTGTGTGAGTATGTATCATGTTGTTTATGGATTTGCTGCGAGGTCATTGTATTGTATCTTGACTGGTGTTGAAAGATATTGCTCTTGTTAAGAACAATGCAGAGGTAGGTAGCAGAGTGGCTGTTGGGTTGGCCCAGTTGAGAAAATCAAGAAACAAGAATGTGCATGATACCTCATGTATCACCCTACCACAAATGCCACCTCCTTTGAAAGCAACAACAACAACAGCAACAACGAACAAAACTGTTCATTCCTTACACAAATCGGCTTCTGTGGGTGATGAACAAGACCGTCATCCAGTGAGACATATATACTGACTATAGCTAATGTTTCAGTGATGGGGTCACTTAGGACAGGTGGTCTTCAATACTGGTTAATGTACCGGGTGATTTGTAAGTGGTCATATTATTACCAGTGGTCCTTATTGTGGATTCTAGTATGGTTCAATGATGATCGTTCAGGACAGGTGGTCTTCAACACTGGTGTCACTGTAGTTAAGTTGACGTACTGGGTGATTTGTAAGTGGTCATATTATTACCAGTGGTCCTTATTGTGGATTCTAGTATGGTTCAATGATGATCGTTCAGGACAGGTGGTCTTCAACACTGGTGTCACTGTAGTTAAGTTGACGTACTGGGTGATTTGTAAGTGGTCATATTATTACCAGTGGTCCTTATTGTGGATTCTAGTATGGTTCAATGATGATCGTTCAGGACAGGTGGTCTTCAACACTGGTGTCACTGTAGTTAAGTTGACGTACTGGGTGATTTGTAAGTGGTCATATTATTACCAGTGGTCCTTATTGTGGATTCTAGTATGGTTCAATGATGATCGTTCAGGACAGGTGGTCTTCAACACTGGTGTCACTGTAGTTAAGTTGACGTACTGGGTGATTTGTAAGTGGCCATATTATTACCAGTGGTCCTTATTGTGGATTCTAGTATGGTTCAATGATGATCGTTCAGGACAGGTGGTCTTCAACACTGGTGTCACTGTAGCTAAGTTGATGTACTGAGTGTTTTGGAAGTGGTCGCTCAGGACAGGTGGTCTTCAATGCAGGTTCTAGTATAATTCAATGGGAATCACTCAGAACAGGTGGTCTTTATGTACAGGTAGTTTAATTGCAGGTTCCTCTGCAGTTTGATATAGTGTTTCTCCGGTTTGCTCACTTGTACAGGTTGTAGTGGGAGGTGCTGTGTTTGATCTTACAGCCAAATTGAAGTCCGCACGCCTTCACCGTGATGGCACCAACCCGGGCCGCCTCCACTCCTCAGTGGGCGGAGTCGGACGGAACATAGCGGAGATGATGGCGAGACTAGACATGGAGCCCCTCTTTGTCACTGCAGTGGGTGAGGATGCTCAGGGACAGGCAGTGACCAGACATATGGATGACATCAACATGGTGTGTAACACGTAAACTATGAGTGTGTAGCATGTACTCTATGAGTGTGTAGCATGTACTCTAAGAGTGTGTAGCATGTACTCTATGAGTGTGTAGCATGTACTCTATGAGTGTGTAGCATGTACTCTAAGAGTGTGTAGCATGTACTCTATGAGTGTGTAGCATGTACTCTAAGAGTGTGTAGCATGTACTCTATGAGTGTGTAGCATGTACTCTAAGAGTGGGCGGCTAGTCTGATGACCCAAAACTGCCTTTCCAAGCACTTCTGGTTAGATTGATGATCTTGTGGCAATTGAAATTCATTGTGCAACTACCGATGAATTTGATGCATGAATTTGTGAATCCGCCTCTATATAATAATTGACCAACACTATTGTACGCGTGTATTAAATATGTGGATCCGTCTCTATCGATATTAACCAACACTATGGTACGTGTGTATTAAATATGCGGATCCGTCTCTATCGATATTAACCAACACTATGGTACGTGTGTATTAAATATGTGGATCCGTCTCTATCGATATTAACCAACACTATGGTACGTGTGTATTAAATATGTGAGTCCGTCTCTCCATAGAGTACCCGTGGTGTTCAAAGACTACAGAATGTGCCAACGGCTTCCTATTGCATCCTCCTGGACCACAGGGGAGAGATGTTCTGTGGGATTGGTGACATGGATTGTATGGACCATATCTCACCGAACGTCGTCATGCTCCATTCCGACGCCATCAGGAGTGCACCCATGGTGATCGTAGACGCCAACATCCCCATGGATACCATCCACACAGTGTGTTCGCTGTGCCATGAATCTAATGTTCCCGGTATGTGCAGTGTGTGTACCATGTCTGTGCATTTATTGTGATAATAATGGGATTGTCGTTGTTGGCATTTGTGATTGTGATGACGACCATAAACGTCAGGAATGATAAGTATTCACATTATCACCGTAAATGCACAGGTCTACCTTGTTCTTACACAATACCATCCTAACAATGAAACCTGTCTGGTGACCTGTGCTACATGGCTCGTGTGTGTGTGCAGTTTTTCCTTTGATCCACCCTTCAACCAGGATACGCACCAAAACTTTTTCAACTGTCATATTTTCGTTGAATACAATGTGGTCTGTTATTAAAATAATTCTCACATGTGGATTAATCCATTCTCGTCAGCTCACTCACGTACCCCTCCCCCCCCCCCCACAGTGCTGTATGAGCCAACAGCAGCAGAGAAGGCCTGCAGAGTGGTAGCTGCTGGAGTGCACAATCTGGTCACATACTCAACACCCAACTTGGCCGAATTGGTGGCAATGGGCAGAGGCATTGCGAAGAAGGATGAAGAGATGTTTGAGGATCTGCATGGTATGTGCGAATGTACCAATAGAAAGTGTTCATGTGGTGTGTGTGGACATTAATATGTACAACAGTTAATCTGACACGCTTTGGAGAAACATGTACATGTCAGATTACAAAGGTTGTCAGATTATTGAATCTTTGATGGTATAGCTTTGCAATGTAGAGGTACATAGCATAGAATTTGGTACGTTTGAACAGGTTCAACTGTATTGGTGTCAGATTATAAGGTTCCCCTGTATCTGTGCATGTCAACATATCCACTTTTCCCATATGGATTATGTGTGCATGTGTACGTTCACACGTACGTGTACACACACACACACACACACACACACACACACACACACACACACACACACACACACACACACACACACACACACACACACACACACACACACACACACACACACACACACACATGTCCTTAGTCAACAACAATTGTTTTGCAGATCTCACTCGTGAAGAAAAGTTATCCAAGTGTTTGGAGTATATTCCAGTGGTAGTGCAGCATATTCCCAATCTCTTCATGAAGCTAGGGTGTGATGGAGTTCTTGTGACGCTAAAGGACTCCTCCAGCGTAAAAGGCTACTCCGTGTGGCATTACAAAGCTGCAGACAGTAGTCTACTGCCTGTTAATGTGGTTAGTGTATCAGGAGCAGGTGACAGGTTAGTTCCTCCAATTTGTGTCAGTACCAGTGCACATTGGATTATGCACTATTTTGTAACAGTATCTGAGATGTAGTCGGCCATGGTTGTATATGAATATGTACTTACATACAATGTGTTATGTGTATCAAGCCAGTTGTTGCGTGTTTTCTTGCATTTATGCACACGTACATGTAGGTACATATATGCACTCAAGCACACCTGCACAAGTATATATAGGCACAAGTGCTCACACACATGCACACGCACACACGCGCGCACGCACACACACACACACACACACACACACACACACACACACACACACACACACACACCACATGAGTGTACTAGACTGATAATGGACATCTCCTTAGTTTCGTAGGTGCACTTGCTTCTTGTATCATCAAACGCTACCCTTTGGATATTGCGGTTAAAGCTGGCTTGAAGGCAGCTTACCTTTCACTCCATTCAGAATCAGCCATTTCTGAAAATGCATGTGTTGACATTTTCAACCAATCGTCTGTGAGAGATTGGGCTCCATGGCAACCTATGCGACTTCTGTAGCAAACTCCTGATATCATATTGTCCATGATTGTTGTTACATATTTTTCAGTTTCTGTCCCATTGTCTAAATAGCATCGCTGTTTAATTGTACAGTCAGGCTCACCATCAATGTGCCCGTAACGATATTATTCAAAATGTGGTTTTCTGTTCAGTTGTTGAACAATGCAGCCACAGGACCCTGCCATACACATGCTACTCAATATTATAGTAAGGTACCGTGATCATAGAGTCAGTTTGTAGTTTTTATTATTATTTTTATATTTACACGTATACACACGTATATACACGTACATACACGTACATACACGTACATACATGTGCATACATGTACATACTGTTAGACTGTACAACATTAATTACTGTTATTACTACCAAATGTGACACAGTGGTGTTATACTTTATCACTATTATTATAATGCTAGAAGGTTTTTTGTATTAGTATAATACTGTGTATTTGTTCATTATTAGATTATGTTAGTATTATATTATTTATATTTATTAATATAAATTATTGTTATAGATTCTACATACATTTTATTATTTAGTTCAATTATGTGATGTGATCACAGGTATACTCTGTACTAGGTGACCACGCGGTGCTGTTGTCTAACATTGAGTGGAGGTGGTGCATGCGGGACCTACGGTAGAGAAAACCGCTTAATATACGGGTTTGCTTCATTTTGCGGAAATTCGGACACTTCCTAGCTTCATTTCGTCCACGAAGATGCCTCCGAAAACCTGGCCGCTCTTCTGCAAACTGCAAACGACAGTGAAGTTCAGCCTGACCTTCGTCCTCGCTTGTTCGCTGATCTCATCCGCATACGTTAGCGACGAGGAACCACCCGCCTGCCAGGCTGCACGTGTCGGTAGAACTATACGTTGGATTTACGGTAAGAAAGTTCTTCAGGAAGAACTAGATAAAGCTACGAAAGATGGAAGGCAATGTACAGTTTTGTCGCTTCAACCCTCAACAAAGTACACCCTGTCGAAGAAGACGCTATTCACCCATAGTATCGTGCTGGAGGCCCCTAATGCTAGCGTAGTCATTCGCTGCGATGAAGGACCGAATCGGGACGTGTCGTACGGCGACACCATTAATCAGTCGTTTTTAGCGGTAGAGGGGAACAGACGTCTAGTACCGTACGTAGCCTTCCGTGGAGGGATTACGTTCAGTGGCTGTACGGCGCCGTTTTTGATAAAAAACGCGCGCATCGTGAACATTGATGAGGTCACTTTCCGGTAAGTCTTGCTAGCAGCTATTCTTATGCTGTGTTACAATACTTCAGAGGAACCGGTGTATTGACAACGTGTGTATAGACTATATAGTCGCTGTGTTTGTGTAACCCACTAATAGGACTTCTAGAGTCCAACTTCATATGCAATTTGTTGTGTAATATTGGATGGGAGAGGAGGATGAGGAAGCAGGTGATATGTTTTTGAGTAATTTAATGTAATTTTAAAGGGCCCAGAGTAGCCAGGGATGTGATGAAGATGTGGAAAGCAAGAAAAGAATTATTAAAGTTAGGAAATTGAGGATAATCGAACTTATCAAAATTTGCTTTTTAGTGCTATTTTGGACGATTGTCCTACAACGCACTCTAATAATAATAATAATTAAGTCAGAAGTAGATCAATGGTTTTGATGCATAGCTAGATTAAGTGGTATTTAATTCAGATTCCACTGTACTGTCATATATTGTACAAGTCTTCAACAGTCATACTATTATAGAGTACTTTACTGTTGGTTTATTATAAGGATACACGTTCAGAATCTATAATACTTTATTGTGAATTATATTTCATTTCTATCATACATATACACCATATTCTTCCATTCAAACAGGAATTTCAGGAATGCTGCTCTTCACATTTATAACAGCTGTAAGGTGTCTGTCACAAACAGTCACTTCCATGACAACACAGCAGTGGGCTTGTTCCAAAGAAACAGACAGGACAGCTACACCAACGGAGGTGGACTGTTGATCCACTGCAAAAAATACCAGAAAAACTCTTCTCAGATGTGCGGAAAGATTTTGACTCGCATTGACATCAAAAACTGCACTTTTGTTAACAACACGGCCAAAGTCCCTAAGAAGGCTTCTGCCACATCTGGACCGTATGGAGCCCGTCCATTCAGATATGGTCAGGGAGGAGGGCTTGCCCTCATGTTGAACCAAACCAACATCCAGCTGGAAATTCTCAACTGCTCCTTTGAGAACAACGTTGCAAACGTGCTGGGTGGAGCAATCTACCTGCTGAACTACAATCAAATCGGCTGCTATGTTATGAGGGGCAACACGTTCAGAAACAACTCCATACGTGATACAGAACTATCAACTGGTGGGCATCGGTACATAAGTGGAGGAGGTGCAGTGTTTGTGGGGTTGGTGAGCACCAACAAAAGCTTTGTCCGAATGGGTAAAAGGGGACAAAAGAGTGGTAATAACTGTACTACACTGGGTCATGACAGCCGTGATGTGCTTGCTCTGGTAGATAATGCCTTCATCAACAACAAGGGGAATATTGGAGGAGGTGTTTACATTGAAGCATCAGGTGATACAGTGTATTCAGTGTATACATGTGTGACTTATGTACACATGTAATCCAATATTATGCTTACAGTGGAACCTCTTAAAACCTCTGAAATGTGGAAAATTCTATATTATGGACACCATTCTGTGTCCCGGTGAAGTACTGTAGAGTGTTAAATGACCTCTGAATTGAGGAAACTTTGGTGATAAGGCTAGAAATAAGATCTCAGAATGTCCTTAATAGAGAGGTTCCACTGTATAAAAATATTATAATGGGCTGATGAGGACATCCACTATATTATATATATCCAGTATAGTATAGTATCCAGTATAGTATATATATATATATATATATATATATATACTACAGCATGGTGTCAATCAACCTGTTATCACCTCTATAACTTCAACTTTTGTGCGATACCTTAGCAACTGCCAGCAAATATGGGGCTGGACTCCTAACTGTACACATAACGTACTTCATTATAATTATTGTAATTTACTGTGTGCTGCTTTTGTTATTGCGAACAACATTGTCAATTGCAATGTACATTTTACATTCTGTATTTGATTGTCAATTCAGAGTACATTGAATCAGAAAATGTGTTTATTGAGAACTGCACGTTTGACAGCAACCATGTCAGAGAGTATGGAGGAGCGTTAGCCCTGGCAACGAGGAGGAACTTTCCCTCCATGGATCGGCCATCCAGGAGAGCCAGTTTATCAAAGAATGTGACTTTACGGGGCAAGTGAGTAGCACGTGAAGTTACTACACCGAATTCCCATTAATCCGCCATGCCTTTATCTGCCAAACCTTTCAATCTACCACAATTTCCCAGTACTAATACAATGTACAAGTACCAATGAACTTCCCTTTAACCTGCCAAACTCATTAATCCACCATATTCTTTGAAAACAAATTACTGCAGATTAACGAGTATTCACTGTATTATGTATAAGCATGTGGGTACCATACTCGGGGATACTGTAAAGTACAAAAGTCAACAAGTATGTACGTAGGTATATCTTATTTTGAAAGCATGACATACGCACATTACACCACACATATACACATATTCAAACACACACACACTCACACACACCAACATACACACACACACATGCAAAGGCACGCACACACACACACACACACACACACACACACACACACACACACACACACACACACACACACACACACACACACACACAACACACACACACACACACAACACACACACACACACACACACACACACACACACACACACAAGTATGGATTGAAATATCATTATATAATAATGTTGTATATATCCTTTCTAATTTGAGTCTCTCTTTAATGGCATGTATTATTAATCACATATACAACATGCACATAATAAGGATAATACATTGCATAATATTTTATATAGTATATATGATCATCTTTTCCATACAGTGTCTTCAGGAGTAATTATGGAATACGCAGTATAGTCAGCACTCACCTGATAAGTCTGGTGCTGGAAGGGATGAACACTTTCTACAACAACAGTGGTATATGTCTGAGGGTTAGTGGAACAAGTATGCACATGCGTGCACACACACACACACACACACACACACACACACACACACACACACACACACACACACACGCACGCACACACACACACACACACACACACACACACACCAATTGTTTGTCTTAACATGGTGTTATTTCCACTGACAGCATATTATTCATACAATTTGATAGTCAGTGGTTAATCATCATAAAATATTATAATATTATCTTTAATTTCTGTAGTCTATTTCTGCAAGTTGCCATGTCAAAGGGGAACTGAAGTTTACGAGAAACTTTAACAACATCAGAGCAGAAAAGCCAGGAGCTGTGGTGTACCTGGTGTCATTTGCACAACTGGTTCTCTATCGAGAGACACAGGTTTTGTTTGAAGGGAACAAAGGATTGTGAGTTGCCTGTGACATTGTGTTGTTGACTTGAAAGGTGAAGAGGTCAAATTTGTATAAAAACTGTAGTCTTGGTTAGTACACACTTCTGGTTAGTACACATGCACTCCTGGTTGGTACACACTCCTGGTCACTACACACTCTACACACTCCTAGTTAGCACACACTCCTAATTAGCACACACTCCTGGATAGTTCACACTCCTGGTTAGCACACACTCCTGGTTAGTACACACTCCTGGGTAGTACACACTCCTGGTTAGTACACACTCCTGGTTAGCACACACTCACGGTTAGTACATACTCCTGGTTAGCACATACTCCTGGTTAGCACACACTCCTGGTTAGCACACACTCCTTGTTAGTACACACTCCGGTTTAGTACACACTCCTGGTACAATATTATTATATATACATATACATAATATATGTAACAATATATAAGCATAGTATCTACTTACACAGTACAATGTACAAACATATTTTCTGTATCCTCGTTTTTCACAAACAGTATCGGAGCTTCCATCATGGTCGATGCATTCCGTACCATTCCATTTCTGGAAGAGAATGCCAACTACTCGCAATGTTTCATCATAGTCCCTGAGAACTTCAAGGATGCTGATGTGAGTTTTTCATGTCTAGGAACACACACTTATACTGGACACACATGTACGCTACATGCAAAAGCACTCTTGCATACACATGCGTACATGCACACATGCATACATACACACAAACACATAAACTCACAAGCAAATATACGTACACATACACATACACCCATATTATATGCATAATACACACACACACACACACACACACACACACACACACACACACACACACACACACACACACACACACACACACACACACACACACACACACACACACACACACACACACACACACACACACACACACACACACACACACACACACACACACACACACACACACTAGCATATTATACTAACAATCAATATCAACATTATTGTCAATCTTCAGCACTAGTAGTAATACGTATGCTTTTGTCCCACGTTGTTTAGATTAATGTGACATTTTTGGAAAACAACGCTTTGCTTGGGGCAGCCATAAAAGCTGAAGCAGTGAACGTCTGCAATGGACCTAGGGGACCCCTGCTAGACACAAACCTTTTTAAATACAGGTGTGTGTTTGTGTGTGTGTGTGCCTGTGTGTGTGTGTGTGCGTGCGTGTGTGTGTGTGTGCGTGTGTGTGTGTGTGTGTGGTGTGTGTGTGTGCGTGCGTGCGTATGTGTGTGTGTGTGTGTGTGTGTGTGTGTTTGTGTGTGTGTGTGTGTGTGTGTGCGTGCGTGCGTGTGTGTGTGTGTGTGTGTGTGTGTGTGTGTACGTGTGTGTGTGTGTGTGCATGTAGATGTAGATGTACGTATGATTATAAACTTGTCTACAATGTGACATGTTTTGTGTGAGGATCAAACGGAAATGTATGAACACATCCACATGCAATCCAACACATGTTGCTATGATTTGAACACACTTTTCAACTGAATTAGAAATTGGGCTAATATTCAAGCACAACGGCTTCGACGAATGTAATACATGATTTGAGTGAAGTTTCTTCTAAGCATAAAAGAGAATATTAAGTAGAGTAGAGAGAGTGTGGGGGTCAACTCGAATTACTTGTTTTTAATATTAAAAGTTTTAATCATGTTTATTTTACTCATGTTTCTATTCACGCATACAGGAACAACAACAACACTTCTGCCATGTGTACAGACAACAACATAAACAACATCTCAGCAACAACACTACACCAGAGGAATATCACCTTCACCAAGTTAACCAACTCTACCAAGTATTCTGCTGACCAATGCGCAAACGCTTCACTGTGTGATGTGGTTACATCAGCTTGCTCGCTAGAGATCAACATTACCTCACCGGTTAGTGTGTGGGTGTGGTGGGTGTGTCCAATTATGTACTGTTCAACACTCTTGATGGTCTACTCACTCGCTCCATAACACAGGTACAGTACCCTTTTGTCAACCAGTACTGATAGAAAGTACGTATACAGCCCAGCTCTTTTAATAAGCACCGTGGTTAATACATACTCCTGGGTAGTACACACTCCTGTTTAGTACACACTCCTGGTCAGTACACACTCCTGGTCAGTACACACTCCTGGTCAGTACACACTCCTGGTTAGTACACACTCCTGGTCAGTACACACTCCTGGTTAGTACACACTCCTGGTCAGTACACACTCCTAGTCAGTACACACTCCTGGTTAGTACACACTCCTGGTTAGTACACACTTCTGGTTAGTACACACTTCTGGTCAGTACACACTCATGGTCAGTACACACTCCTGGTTAGTACACACTTCTGGTTAGTACACACTCCTGGTCAGTACACACTCCTGGTTAGTACACACTCCTGGTCAGTACACACTCCTGGTTAGTACACACTCCTGGTCAGTACACACTCCTAGTCAGTACACACTCCTGGTTAGTACACACTCCTGGTTAGTACACACTTCTGGTTAGTACACACTTCTGGTCAGTACACACTCATGGTCAGTACACACTCCTGGTTAGTACACACTTCTGGTTAGTACACACTCCTGGTCAGTACACACTCCTGGTTAGTACATACTCCTGGTTAGTACACACTCCAGGTCAGTACACGCTCCTAGTTAGTTACATACAGTATGTACATACACCTAACTTGGCTGTATATGTAGATTTCAGTTTTCCCTGGAGAAGAGTTTTGGGTTAGGATGAACCCACGAGATGATCATCGCAGTCCCACAAATGCTATTATCACAACTAAAGCTCATGTATGTTCTCCTAAAGATGGTTGTGATGTGAGTGTGTGTGTATGTGTGTGTTGTGTGTGTGTGTGTGTGTGTGCATGCGTGCGTGCGTGTGCGTGCGTGTGTGTGTGTGTGCATGTGTGTGTGTGTGTGTGTGTGTGTGTGTGTGTGTGTGCATGTGTGTGTGTGTGTGTGTGTGTGTGTGCTTGTGATTTACTATACACTTTTATAGACATTATATGTGAGTGTGTTGTGTTATATATTCATTTGTTTGTTGTATTTATGTGCCATAACATATGCATGTCCCCATGCATGTTGTGTGTGCATCATCTCCACATTAGTGGTGGATACACATGTTATGCATGTCCATGTACAGACCAGTGAACAGGAGGATATAGTGCAGGTGTATCCACGGTACCTGAATCTCATGCCAGAAGCTGTAGTGAAGATGAAGATCGGTCTGAAAGAGAACAGAACTTTTATATCACAGAACATCACAGTGAAATTCAACAGGAGAGTATTGAATAACATACAGGTGTGTGTGTGTGTGTGTGTGTGTGTGTGTGTGTGTGTGTGTGTGTGTGTGTGTGTGTGTGTGTGTGTGTGTGTGTGTGTGTTTGAGTGTGTGTGTGTGTTTATGTGTGTGTGCATGTGTGTATGTATGTGTGTTTATGTGTTTGTGTGCGTGTGTGCATGTGTGTGTGTGTGTGTGTGTGTGTGTAACACTGTGTACATATATAATCTGTACACACCATGATTTATGTGTTCAGACAATTCAGGAAACTGTAATAAGTATGAGGACCTGTAACCCTGGTTACCACCTTGAGCAACCACCTGGAGAGAAATCCTTCTTCTGCATATGTTCCAAAGATGGAGTCAACATAGTTGACTGCCGTGGTGACCTTGTGATTCTCAAGGTGTGTTGTTTTTATGATGGTGCTTTATCTTGGTAACTTTGAGTCTTGTTTGTGTACGCAAGCACACGCACACACACACACTACTCTCTCTCTCTCTCTCTCTCTCTCTCTCTCTCTCTCTCTCTCTCTCTCTCTCTCTCTCTCACACACACACACACACACACACACACACTAGGAAGGACTTTGGGCAAAAGCATACACTGATCACACTAAAGCATACATGTTCCACACATATTTCTGTCCTACTGGCTATTGCAAATCGTCTACTGTTGGAAATGTGCGTGCTTCACAGAGATGGAAGGGAGGTGGGCTCTACAGCAAGTATAACCACTCTAATCCAGATCAACAGTGTAAGAAGAGAAGAGAAGGTGATTTTCAACTATAAGGATGTGTATGTACATAATTCAATATCTTCGTACTGGGGAACTTTAATAATCGAACACTTTGTGGGAAACAAGCACGTCAGATTAACAAGGTTGTGAGATGGTGACAGCTTTCTTGGTATATTTTGTATGGATAGATGTGTCTTAGTATGTGGCCAAACTGTGGTCAATGTTGGATTATAGAGGTTTTGGACTATAGACGTGTTGGATCATGGAGTTGTTGGGTAATAAGGATGTTGGGTTATAGAGGTTTTGGACTATAGAGGTGTTGGATTATGGAGTTGTTGGGTAATAAGGATGTTGGATTATAGAGGTTTTGGACTATAGAGGTGTTGGATTATGGAGTTGTTGGGTAATAAGGATGTTGGATTATAGAGGTTTTGGACTATAGAGGTGTTGGATTATGGGGTTGTTGGGTAATATAAGGATGTTGGATTATGGAGGTTTTGGACTATAGACGTGTTGGATCATGGAGTTGTTGGGTAATAAGGATGTTGGGTTACAGACTGAGGTGCTGGATTATAGAAGTTTTTCGTTCATATTCATCAAATGCTCATCTTGCTCAAGTCAACTTGTCATCACCTGTACCTCTGTCCCTGTCCTCCTAGGAACCTTATGTGGACGGTGTACAAATGGCAATGTGTTGAGCGTTCTGTTGGATGTGTGTAGTAATTGCAAAAATGCACACGAATTGCAAGCCCTGGTATTTGCATTGGGTAAGTGTGTATGAAGTACAGGTGTCAGCCTGAAATGTCAACACAGAGGGACAGTGTACTCTCATAGTGTCAACCGGCTAGGTCTACACAGAGGGACAGTGTATTCTCACAGTGTCAAATTGCCAATTCTACACAGAGGGACAGTGTATTCTCACAGTGTCAACCTGCCAGGTCTACACAGAGGGACAGTGTATTCTCACAGTGTCAACCTGCCAGGTCTACACAGAGGGACAGTGTATTCTCACAGTGTCAACCTGCCAGGTCTACACAGAGGGACAGTGTATTCTCACAGTGTCAACCTGCCAGGTCTACACAGAGGGACAGTGTATTCTCACAGTGTCAACCTGCCAGGTCTACACAGAGGGACAGTGTATTCTCACAGTGTCAACCTGCCAGGTCTACACAGAGGGACAGTGTATTCTCACAGTGTCAACCTGCCAGGTCTACACAGAGGGACAGTGTATTCTCACAGTGTCAACCTGCCAGGTCTACACAGAGGGACAGTGTATTCTCATAGTGTCAATCTGCCAGGTCTACACAGAGGGACAGTGTATTCCCATAGAATGTCAGCAATAGTGTTTACCATAATACAGTGCAACTGGCTTATATAGTACACACCCCTGTTGGTACATACTCTTTGTAAGTGAGTACACTTCACTTAGTCCCTACCTCATGTACACTATGTCAACCAGTACTGATAGTAAGTATGTACCTCTGATAAAAACTACAGATTAGGTGTGCCCTTCAAGGTAATTACTAAGCAAGTTTGACTGTACTAATCAATACATTCATTCCACTCAGTCCCTAGCTCATGTCACTACATCAACCAGTACTGATAGTAAGTACCTCTAATGAGAAGTACAGATTTGGGGTGCCTTTCAATATAATTTCACTTCCTAAGCAAGATGTACATCAAGTGTACACCCCTTTACAGCTGAGCACCCATTGGTTTTCCACAGTTGCAGGAGGCTTGGTCATTGTCACTGCTGTTCTGATCGTCCCAATGTTCCTTCCCATCCACTACCCTGCTTGGATGCATCCATTTCTATTCTATGTACAAGTAAGTGAAACCACACCAATGTAAAAATTGTGTCTCACATCACTTCCTGTTAACATGACAATGTACTTCCTAGTGTAACCACAAATTCACTTCCTGTATCCACAGGTGTCTTCCTTTGCAGTTGTCAATTTTGCTGAATACCCCAATACGTTCCGTTATGTGAGCCTATAGCTACTCTAACATGTAGTGCATACTGTATGTTGAGTAGAGTTGACATTTACTATACAGTATCGCAGAGTACCAAAGAGTACAACCACACTTCCCTAGAGTAGAACAGTGTTTGTCAGTTATAATGTGTGTGTGTGTGTGTGTGTGTGTGTGTGTGTGTGTGTGTGTGTGAGTGTATGCATCATTTTTTTACCTGTAAATGACACCCACAACCCCACCCACACACTATACCTACAAACACACACACACACACACACACGCACGCACACACACACAAACACACACACACACACGCACACACACACACACACACACACACACACACACACACACACACACACACACACACACATGCTCATTTCTCATTCATTAATCTTGTACTCCTCCTCTTACTCCACCCTCCCACACACTATGGATACATGTACTCAAGATGTATTTCTTGGGCAGTGCTCTCGGCCTGTACTTCC
>OZ026561.1:3811868-3816868 GCA_964020155.1 Chondrilla cf. caribensis
GTGCATACACATATAGAAGAGGAGTTACGCAATCTTCAATTCGGGTGAATCCCCTGTTGGCGAAGAGCCCGCGCTCTGAAGAAGAACTCCCAATTGTTGTTACTGGGGACGAGGAAGAAAGAGAAACTATACCACTGGAAGGCCTCCATGCACTAAAGGAAGCCGAAGACATAGAGGACAGAGTTACCAGTGATGAAGGAGTTACCGGTGATGATAGAGTTACCGGTGACGACAGAGTTACCAGTTACAACAGGGTTACCGGTGACGACAGGGTTACCAGTTACAACAGGGTTACCGGTGACGACAGAGTTACCAGTTACAACAGGGTTACCGGTGACGACAGGGTTACCAGTTACAACAGGGTTACCGGTGACGACAGAGTTACCAGTTACAACAGGGTTACCGGTGACGACAGTGTTACCGGTGACGACAGTGTCACTAGCTATAGTAGAGGCTCTCAACCGTCCAGTGTTAGTACTATGTTGTGATCAACTGTTATTGACTATTAACATAGATATTATGCATGCGTTCTGCCGGATTGAGTAAATAAGAAATCTGTAGAATCTTATTTCAATTAATACATTACATTTTCGTTATAATATTAAAATCGGAAATTCCTGTAAACATTGCAACAGATAGTGCAATCGTAGACTATAGCATGATAGCTTGCATGACAGTACTAATTGTAAAATATTAAAATTAATGCACAGCAATAAACAGTATTATTAAAATATATGAGTGCACTACCTGTTTACATGAATCAATGACATGTATATAATATGGTTACGTGCATGTACATAAGACCATGAAATTTACATAGAATTATTATCAATAATATAATATTCGATTGTTTTAATAACAATACATGGAGTTGATACATCATACATAGTTGTGGCATCATATGGTGGCATGAAGAATAGGCCATTCGGGGTTCACGAGATGACCTTTCACCACACCTAAAAGGTCGGTTGTACACGAACATGACCTTTCACCACGTATTAAAGGTCAGTTGTATACGAGCATGAAGTGCGCAATAATTGGAAATTTTCAAAATGGCGTTTGCAAGGGGTTGGAAGGAATTGGCACAGATATTCGGCAAAGTTTCCGCAACGGGTCTTATTACTCGTGCTCCTTATCGCTTCACCTCGTCAATTACCGGTATTTCTCTGTCTCAGGATAGAAGGTCCGTTTCCTTGCAGTTTAACGGTAAAGAATCGCGTCTCTTCCACGGCGTGTGGTTGAAGCACTACTGCCATTGTCCGAAATGTCGAGACATTCACAGCAAACAGTGGCAACAGCCGCCCCAGTCCATCCGCGGGTCTTACACTCTGTCGGACGTCAAAGTGGAAGGGGACGACGTTAAGGTGTCTTGGGCTGACACAGACGAAGCCAATCACACAGGTACCTTCCCCATCGAATGGCTGAAAGAGAACGCGTACGGGAAAGACGTGCTTGACAATCGCGCGCTGGAAGCGTGTCCGAAACCGCTAACTGGAAATCCTTCGGAGTTCGAATACGATGAAATAAAGGATTCAAAGGAGGTTCGTTTGGCCTGGTTGGTTAAATTAATACAAGACGGTGTGTGTCTTGTTCGAAACGCTCCCGTTGTCGAGGGGACGGTCAAGGAGGTGGGCGACTTGGTGTATGAGGTTCAGAGGTCGCGTTACGGAGAAGTGTACGATATAAAAATAACCGAGAATCCGGATAACCTCGCCTACAAGGGCCACGACCTTCCTCTGCACTGCGACATACCGTACTACGAGTCACCTCCTGGGATCCAGCTGCTCCACTGCTTGAAGAACGACCCCTGTGTCCAGGGCGGAGAGAACGTTGTGGTCGATTTACTGCATGCGGCCGAGCAGTTTTGCCAGGATCATCCTCATGACTTTGAAGTCCTCTCCAAAGTACCTGTTACATTCTATCGTTTCTACGAGGCTAGCAGTGCATCGTCGTTGGAACCGTCTGCGTACATGGTCTATCACAGGCCCTTGATCACTGTAGGGCACGACAAACGAGTCGTGTCCGTCTACTGGAGTCCTCACATGGAAGGTGTACTGTGCGCTCCTTGTGAACTGGTTGAGCCGTTCTACGAGGCAAGGTGGAAGTGGTCCAACTACATGATCAACTTCCCCATACAGCACAAACTCCGACTGGGACCCGGAGATGTACTGGTGTTCAACAACCGTCGGATGATCCACAAGAGGACAGGGCTCAGGCTAAACGGCGGGGACCGCCACCTCCAAGGTGCTTACATCAACATTGACGACTTCAAGAGCGAGGTATTGGCTCAGTGTGTCCTTCATGGACGTCCCTTGCCGAAGGAACGGGTTGGGAATAACGATTATGTCAAATGAAAAAATATTAATCTGAAATGAAATTATTGATAAACTCTTCTAAAATTTTTAAATGTAATTGAATAATGTTCAATAATTTTTCATATTCAGTAATTATTTTTATATATTATTATGTATATATACATGTGTGACTTCTTTTCTTTTTTCTATTCATTTGTGTATTTTTTGTTCATGTCCGAGTGCCTAATAAGTGGCCTCCTGCTACAGGCCTCCAGATTCCATAACTGTAAATTATCTGAGTTTATTTATTATTTATTATAAGTGAGAATTCTGGGATGTATGAGTATATTATTATTATTATTATTATTATTATTATTATTACATTATTCGTATGGACGAACTGCATTTATTTTGTGCTACTGTATATTATGTGCAAGGGTTATATAGTCTTTAGTCACATGCCTGCTCATGGACATATTAGGATATTACAAACTCTTGACAGAATGTCAAATAGATTGCATGGTTGACCACTCATGTGACAGTCACACCAACCAATGAATAATATTACTGTTACCATAATACACTATGTATTCTAGTAACAGTACTACTGTATACTGTATACTGTCAGAAGAGTCAATGAAACTGGTTGATGTGGATATATCGCACAATATCATTTCGATTTTCAAAGCTCTCAAACAGCAAAACCCATTCAAATTCCTGTAAATGTGTGCGTGTGTACAGATTCAAAAACTCAATGATATATCGGTTACTCAAAATAATTAGGACCATTATTTCAACTAAATCCAAAATATTAATTATCTATGAATAATGTTCAAATCAAGAAATACAGCAGTATCACAGAAGTTATAACAATAAACATTACTGCCACTACTACAGACGTGATAGCTGAATTTGGCCTGGTTCAGTCCATTTTAATATTCTGATAGATGTATCGGACGAATTTTAGCGATGAGAAGAAGGAGATGGTTCCCATGGTGAGGAAGAAGACGTAACAGACAAGGAATAGGTAACCAAAGTACTCCACCGTCTGCAGCATGCCGAACATGTGGGACCGCTTGTAGAAGTAGAACACACCGTAGCCAAAAACGAAGAAACCGGTGGACCTGTGAGAACAACAGAACACGATATCATGAAGCACACGTCACTGTATTGGCAGGCCACCTCTCTATAGCAGCCAGGTTAATAAGTCAAAAAAGGAGTGCACAATGTACAATATAACCTGTGTATAAGGGCCACCTCTCTATAACGGCCAGATTACTTGTCCAAAGGGCTACCATGCAGGGTCTGTAGTGTACAATTCGAACTGCCCATACAGTTCACCTCTCTATAACAGCCAGGTTACCAAGTGCCAAAAGGAGTGTACAATGTACAATATAGCCCGTGAATGCAGGCCACCTCTCTATAACAGCCACTTTCTGAGCTCCCAAGGGTGCCCATTATACCAAATACATACATCACAACACTCAGTTTGACTTGAATTGCGAGAGTTATCTATACACAAATCGGCATACACAGTGGAACCTGTCTAATGTGGTCACCTGTGGGACCTCACGTACAGTGGAACCTGTCTAATGTGGTCACCTATAGGACCTCATGTACAGTGGGACCTGTCTACTGTAGTTTTTTGCACTATATAAATTACAAAATAAATTCACTGTTGCAGTTAGGTGTAGAAACACACACTCATTACATTGTACGTACGTATATATGTACAGCAGCCCATAAAAAGGTATATTAAAATTTGCAAGGCCATTTTGTTGTTTCGCTCAAGCACACATGTACTTGTATCTCACCCAGCTGAAATGACAGATCTCCACCACCACCTGTAGTCCTCGGACGATAGCTGGAAGTAGGTCAGTGTTACAGACGTACATGCGGCAACGATGACCAGCATCAAGAATACGATCATCAGAATCCCGTACAGAGTGTACGTCTCCCTCCCCCACAGAGTGGAGAATATGTAGTACAGTTCTACGGACACAGCACTGAGGATAGGGGATGAATGAGAGCACGTGGTGAGGAGTGGTTGTGTGTGTGTGTGTGTGTGTGTGTGTGTGTGTGTGTGTGTGTGTGTGTGTGTGTGTGTGTGCACGTGAGTGTGTGCGTGTGTGTGTGTGTGGTTCTTTGTACACAAGTGTATGTTCATGAGCACATGCATGATGTCTGAGTAAATGTGTTGAAGTTGGTTGATATGGGTGTAATGCGGGAGGGGTGCTGCCGCGTGTACTCACTCATAAATACATGGCTACTGTATGTGTGTGAAACATGTAAAACACCAAACTCTGAACGCCTTAAGATGCTCACCTAAAAGGCAGAAATCCTCCTGTAATCATGTGCATCAGAGCACTCTTGTAGCTATTGATGTGCAGGGGGAAAATATTATAATGCGAGAAGTAATTACAATAACATTCTCACGAAAACATAAAACAACATTTAAAAACATGTTTCATACACAAGCATTGAGAGGGAGAGGGAGAGGGAGAGAGAGAGAGAGAAAGAGAGAGAGAGAGAGAGAGAGAGAGAGAGAGAGAGAGAGAGAGAGAGAGAGAGAGGGAGGGAGGGAGGGAGGGAGGGAGGGAGGGAGGGAGGGAGGGAGAGGGAGAGGGAGAGGGAGAGACTCACAGAGGTACTTGGGGAATTTCCCTGGGAATGTTCTTTGTTCTACAAGGAGCATCAAATGCTCCT
>OZ026561.1:3821868-3831868 GCA_964020155.1 Chondrilla cf. caribensis
ACACAAACACACACACACACACACACACACACACACACACACACACAAACACACACACACACACACACACACACACACACACACACACACACACACACACACACACACACACACACACACACAAGACTGACAGTATACACAATACAGCACATACAATACCTTTGAATCCAATTTCATATAACGCTGGAGACATTCTATCTCCATCCAACACTTCTCCAAGTGTTAATGAGCGAAATTCAATCTGCACGGAGAAGCCCATACGTACATACAGTACATAAAGAAGTGTTACCACTTTGTTGAAGATCACATGCAAATACGTTCATCAACAAGTACACACATGCATGCTTCATTACACAAGCACATCTGTGGTAATTTTCACAGATTTTCAGTTTTATAATCGTTAAAATAATTTGGCAACCTTTGGAGAATAAATACCACCTCAAACATAGTACAAAATTTGCTTAAATAAGTTATTGAACATTATTCTCAATGATTACGGCGTCTCAAAATATGTGTTTACATCCTTAAGGATGTGGGATACTCAGTTGTCAGATTATTGAGTTGTTGGTTCATCAAGTGGTCAGATTATGAAGCTATTGGATTATCAAGTTGTCAGAATATTGAGCTGTTGGCTTATCAAGTTGTCAGATTATCGAGTTGTTGGCTTATCAAGTTGTCAGAGTTTCGAATTGTGGGTCATCAAGTTGTTGGAAGTTGATATTGAGAGTCGTACCGGGGAGAAGACCCATTTCGTGCAAGTACAGACACCCAGAACAGACCCTGTGGGTTCGCATACACAGTTGCAGTAACATTGCAAACAGCACCGTCAATCTAACCTTGCTTGGACGACACACAGGGAGGGTGTAATACGAATAGGTCTCGTGTGGATTATAATATGGCCCAACTTTGTTGACGAAGAAAGGTACCTGTGTACACGATAACAAGAAAGCACACAAGCAAACAGTGCGTAAACAACAACAGATGTCGGTGAACATTACAAACTCTGTAACAGGGAAAGATTCAAGTGAACGTGATACGTACGTACATATTTATGTAGCAAACACTATAATATTATCATTACGCCACGTTGGAAACTCTGTTTACACAAACATAAACATCAAGGCATGAAAAAAAATTATACAATAATTGTCCTTAGAAGCTTTTCGATGTCACTTAGCATAAAATGTCCAATACCCTCTCTTCACGCTACATACACACACACACACACACACACACACACACACACACACAATGCAAGACTAAATATCCATACGTGGCAGTTTAGAAGTTAACACAACAAACAAACCAGGTTTTTCTGAAGCTAAAGAACAAAGCGTACTGAAAGAATTGAAGTAGGAAACGACAAGGATCAAGAAATAATCTTCCCGCCAAAGAAACACATTTGCCCGCGACCACATCAAAACGATGGTACATATAGGACAAGTGTTACTGGTTTGAGGGACGCGCAAACATTATCACAATGTGGAAAACCTTCATTCCCATAATTATATCGTATTACCATCCACTACACTCAATACTGCAAATTCTACAATTAACCGAGACACCAATCAAGTCCAGTACGTGATAGTCGATCTTACCTTCTCATTCTTTTTGTAAGTAGCCCCGAAAACCGGGGCAATACACAGGAAAGTAGCGAGAACGATAGCCGCCCAACGACCCGCCATGTTCGAAAGAATCCACACACACTCTCGGTCTTCTTTTTGTTCTCGACCCTAGTTGCGCAATCGACAAAATGGAGTAGCGAAAAATTGTAGAGAATTAAAAACCAAGCGTATAAATGTTTTCCTTTAAACAACTTATACGAAAATGTGGACCTTATTACAGATGTAATGAAGCCTACTTCAAAGCATTTGTATGTAGAAGAGAACTTTGTACGGGCGGTGCTTTTGTACCAAGCTACGAACATGTTATAGTCGAGAAAAAGGATAAAATCATGACTGTTTCCATCAATCGACCCTCTAAGAAGAACTGCGTCAATCGTACCACTGCAAGAGAACTCTACAGTGCCTTTAAAGTCTTCGAAGAAGACAGTGATGTAGCTGTTGGCATTCTCAGGGGAACAGGGGACACGTTCTGTTCAGGATATGACCTTAGTGAAGTGGCTAAACTCGACGACAACGATTGGAAGGAATTTGAGAAAGAACTGAACTTTAGCGAAGGGCATGCACCAATGGTAAGCAGTTTACTGCCTCGTACAGCAGGATAGTACTGATATAGCGGGATAGTACTGATATAGCAGGATAGTACTGATATAGCAGGATAGTACTGATATAGCAGGATAGTACTGATATAGCAGGATAGTACTGATATAGCAGGATAGTACTGATACAGCAGGATAGTACTGATATAGCAGGATAGTACTGATACAGCAGGATAGTACTGATACAGCAGGATAGTACTGATACAGCAGGATAGTACTGATATAGCAGGATAGTACTGATACAGCAGGATAGTACTGATACAGCAGGATAGTACTGATATAGCAGGATAGTACTGATATAGCAGGATAGTACTGATATAGCAGGATAGTACTGATATAGCAGGATAGTACTGATACAGCAGGATAGTACTGATACAGCAGGATAGTACTGATATAGCAGGATAGTACTGATATAGCAGGATAGTACTGATATAGCAGGATAGTACTGATACAGCAGGATAGTACTGATATAGCAGGATAGTACTGATACAGCAGGATAGTACTGATACAGCAGGATAGTACTGATACAGCAGGATAGTACTGATACAGCAGGATAGTACTGATATAGCAGGATAGTACTGATATAGCAGGATAGTACTGATATAGCAGGATAGTACTGATATAGCAGGATAGTACTGATATAGCAGGATAGTACTGATATAGCAGGATAGTACTGATATAGCAGGATAGTACTGATATAGCAGGATAGTACTGATATAGCAGGATAGTACTGATACAGCAGGATAGTACTGATACAGCAGGATAGTACTGATATAGCAGGATAGTACTGATATAGCAGGATAGTACTGATACAGCAGGATAGTACTGATACAGCAGGATAGTACTGATACAGCAGGATAGTACTGATACAGCAGGATAGTACTGATACAGCAGGATAGTACTGATACAGCAGGATAGTACTGATATAGCTTCAATATTAATATAGGCTATTAAAACCAGTGGGTATGTATGTGTGATAATTATAATATATTCATAATTGCATTTGTGACATTGGGGTTATTTAAGACATTTAACTTTTATAATTAACTATCTGAATGCCCAGTAATGGGTTTGAATTCTTGTCTGACTCAATGACATCTCCATAGACGGGGATCAGCCAGCATTGGACACTCAACCAAAACTCAACATTATCAAGTTTAAAGCCACCTGTTTCTCATTACCCTGGTGTCCCACATTACCCCGGTGTACCACATTACCCCGGTGTACCACATTACCCCAGTGTACCACATTACCCTGGTGTCCAACATCACCCCAGTGTCCCACATTACCCCAGTGTCCCACATTACCCCAGTGTCCCACATCACCCCAGTGTCCCACATTACCCCAGTATCCCACATTACCCCGGTGTCCCACATCACCCCAGTGTCCCACATTACCCCAGTGTCCCACATCACCCCAGTGTCCCACATTACCCCGGTACCCCACATCACCCTGGTGTCCCACATTACCCCAGTGTCCACATTACCCCGGTGTCCCACATTACCCCAGTGTCCACTTTACCCTGTGTTAATCTGCTAAATAGGATCTCTATGATTAAAATAAATGCAAAGTTTCTACCTTTCATTTTTCAAACACAATCACCAGGACAACCACCTTCACACTGTGGAGTGATGGTGGAGGATAAGAGCTCACGAGGAAGTTTGTGTTCTGCCTCCTCTCTAGGGTCCTTCCCACTTGGTGCTGTCCAAGCCCATGATAGCAGCCGTGTCAGGACATGCGGTCGCTGGTGGACTGGAGCTGGCTCTGATGTGTGACCTCAGAGTTGCCGAGGAAGACACCATATTTGGAGTCTTCTGTCGCAGGCACGGTGAGAGACCTCGGGAGGCAATTTGTGGGGCATGCTGTATGTACGTACCATTAAACATTAATCAGGACTTTTATTACACTTGATTATTTTGTGTGATCCAACATTTGTATTGATCGGTCCTGATAAACTGTCAATAGTATGTTAAGTGATGAAAGTAACACAAGTCTAACTACATGGATGTGTGGTGATTCCAAGCAATTGTGGTCATCTAACTGAATTGGTTACCGTGGTAATAGAAGGACATGTACTTGACATTCACAGCTCAGAGCATGAAAGTAGTGTTTAGGGGTCAAGAATGTATGTACACCAGTCCCTCGTACCATTGTCATGCTCATTTGTACAATCACCATGGATACTTGTATAGTCGTCATGCTCATTTGTACAGTTTTCATACTCACATGTACAACTGTCATGCTCGTTTGTACAGTTGTCATGTTCACATGTACAACTGTCATTGATGCCATATAATCACATTACTCATGTTGTCCAACTTTCTCCTTCTTCCTATCCCCAAGGAGTTCCTCTTATTGATGGAGGAACAGTTCGTCTACCTAAGCTCATTGGACTGTCAAGAGCTCTTGATCTCATATTGACTGGTAGACCAGTACATGCCAAGGAAGCCTATACTATCGGTCTTGTGAATAGAATTGTCCCAAAGGGAGAAGCACTCCAATCTGCCACCAAACTAGCGCAAGAGATTGCCGAGTTCCCTCAAGAATGCCTAAGAGCTGACTTGCGCTCGGCACATCATTCAGCCTTCACTTCACACTCATTGGAAGATGCCCTCAAGTTCGAATTCAACAATGGGATCAATGTGATCCTGAAGGAATCAGTCAGGGGTGCAAGGAAGTTTGTATCTTGACAAATACAGTTTGTCAGTAATAATGCTCACTAACTGCATCTAATATTCATCACTTAATGAATCATTCATAAAACAGTACGAAAGTGGACCAAAATAAAATACACATTACACCCCTAATATAAATCACTACTAATAATAACTACGCGCGCGTGTTCGTAAATAGCGTGAAATGGTTATTATATTGAGGCAATGACGTCATTTCCGAACCCACGTGATCTCGCGCTCGAAGACGAGAAATGCTTCGCCTCTTGGTTGTCTTGCTCCTTGCCGCCCCAGCGTGTGGCCAAAGTGTACCGAACATCTTCCTAAACCTGACTCTGCCCAATGTGGAAAATGTGAACCTAACAGTACAAGCTTGTCAGACTCTTATCCAGGCTGCGGACACTGTCTGTTTCGGAGGCGATCCTACCCCTTCCGCCAACGTAACCCAGATCATCACATTAGTGGGATATCTCGTTCCCCAGCTTGCCTATCCTCTCAATATCGTTCCCACTCTCTCTGCTGTCCTCGAGCCTCTAGGAAGGCCTGCTATAATGGACATGTTCGAGACATTGTGTACGAACCAGAATTGTGTTGTGGCAATCACCGGAGTTATACAGACCTGCTTGCCTTTTCAAACAGATAGCTTTCGCGAGGTGTGTGTGTGTGTGTGTGTGTGTATGTGTGTGTATGTGTGTGTGTGTGTGTGTGTGTGTGTGTGTGTGTGTGTGTGTGTGTGTGTGTGTGTGTGTGTGTGTGTGTGTGTGTGTGTGTGTGTGTGTGTGTGTGTGTGTGTGTGTGTCATGCGTCTCTGCCAGTGCATATCCTGTATATGCACAGCAGTACCCGACACTGACAAACATTCCTTTATAAGAATTTATAATTTTATGTTGACGAATATCACCAATTTGAATATGAATATTATCATCTTACTAAATCAGGGAAGTGGTCATAGGTTTGTCTCTGTGGGGTGGGCTTGTAGGAATGTAACACCTGTGTGTGTGCATGTGTACATCTGTGAGTACACACAGTATGTATATCACCCAAGTACAGGCTTTGGAGTTGCTTATCATCATGTAAAGGTTTCAGAGATGATGATTTTGATCTCCACATGCAGTTGATGGTTAAGTGGAAGTTTAAATTTATCTAGAATATACTGATTTGAAGATCCAAAGGGGGTTACTGATGACACCTCCAATGTACAATCTCTGTTCTTCATTTTTAAACAGGTTCTTGTTCTGCTGGTCAACTTTCTGACAGACTTCGCTTGCAGTCGCGGAGGAAGCCAGAATGAATTTTGCGTGATACGACTACTGGATGCTGATGTGAGTTGTTTATGAATTCCATGCAGTGATGCCTCCAGTTTGAATTGTCCCTGACCCACCACAGCATCTCTCAGTGTATGTAGATTCCAAATCCCTAACCTGCTTTGTACACCCTATACTCACTCCCAATTACCCTGCTTTACCACATCACTGTGTCTATGAAGCAAATATTTATTGTTTTTTTCAAATGTTTTTTTTCAAAACATTTCATCCATGATACATGCTGTTCTGTAAATCCTAAACACCTAATGGATCCATAATACATCTACTTGCATATTGTCTAACCAACGACCATCCCATTGATGCAGTTACATCTGATTGGTTGAAAAAGTGTCTTGTAATCTACAGTGCCTCTAGGTTATTTTTTTCATTCTTTCGGTGTCATTCTAGTGAGAGGGCCTTATATATTGGACTTGCTCTGGTTACTGCAAAGATATCTACATGTAGTTCAATGCATACATAAATACACACACACACACACACACACACACACACACACACACACACACACACACACACACACACACACACACACACACACACACACACACACACACACACACACACACACACACACACACACACACACACACACACACACACACACACACACACACACACACACACACACACACACACACACACACACACACACACACACACACAAATATACACATGTGCACAACTGTTACACAATACTCACAGTATGCAATCATTTATACAACTTACGTACATAAGGATACTTAGGACCCAGTTCACTCTCCCTTTCACAGCATTTTTAGTTTCAATCTTACTGTGATCATTGCTCTTGTTCACAGCTGTTGAACAAACTCCAATGTGCACTGGTGGGAACAGTCACTGGTGTGTGCTTGGAATCCTGCAAAATGGTAAGCACAAGAAACAGAGATTCCTGTACTGTATGTGTTGTACATACTGCAGTGGGACCCCAGTGAACTCTGTTAACCATCATTCTCACAAGGGGCCTACATATATATAGTAGTACCATGTACCTTATATCCTTGAGAAATATGCCCATGGATTGGCTGAAATTCATATTGCTGTCCTCGTGCTGGTGTGTACATTGTTGTATGTACAGTTTCCAATGGCACACAGCAATATGAAAGGTTTGGGATGAAGCAGTTACATTGTTTGCTTTCAATTCATTGTGTTATGGTAGCAGTTTCGGCCGTCGCCTTATGGTGGCTCACCTACCTTCTTTACACTATCCTATATTTGTCCCCTACTGCCAACTCCCCTGAATGACCATGTATAGAGCTTGTATTTTGCCTTCTGTGTTCATGAACTGCCAGGTAGACCATGTTATTACCGGATGGGTCTCTTCTGTCAAAAAGCTTAATAGTGGTCCTGTAGTCGGATTCTAATTTGGACACCACATGACAATTCTCTGAATCAAAAATACTATATAGCTAATAAATATATGATGATAGTGGGCTATTGCCAGTTGGGTGGTAATAGAATGGGATACATGCAGTCAGTGTAACATGTGAGAGCCATTTTGCATTGCACTCACTATTAATAAGATTATGTGCTAGGCTTACGAAATTATCGAGTGGCCTTCTGTAATGTTTTGGTTCAATATTCATGGTTGTCATTATGCTTCTCATTTGCTCTTGTATACCTTTTTTGTGCATGTACTTGACATCATGAAGAATATTCGAAATGTGGTTGAGGACTTTGGATGCTGCTACAACAATTTTGTGTTGCCCTTTGAAGAGACAGATGGGATTAATGCGAGGTATGGTGTAGGTAGGGGAGTATGTACGTAGGATGTGAGGTATGGTGTAGGTAGGGGAGTATGTACATAGGATGTGAGGTATGGTGTAGGTAGGGGAGTGTGTACATAGGATGTGAGGTATGGTGTAGGTAGGGGAGTATGTACATAGGATGTGAGGTATGGTGTAGGTAGGGGAGTATGTACATAGGAAAGGTAACGTTGCAAGGATTCAACAGAGCCAGTCAGCATAGTATATTGGATGTAGCAGTTGGTATTGTATTAGAAGTAGCAGTTGTACACTGAATAACTCAAGGTCCTTAATCCAGTTTTCTCAATAATGTCACTGTTCCTAGGTTGTCCATGGCCAATGTTGTACCATCGGCCCAAAAGGAATTGAAATAAATGAGCTCGAGATTGCAGAATTTCAACAGTAGTACACCCCTCCCCACATCTCAAAAAAAACATCTTGATAAACTTCAATTTGCTGCATTTTAGTGTTCCAAGTAGTCATGGATGGTCTACATATTTACAACATGCAACTGATAATGCTTGCTGCATGTGTTTTGAGCTTTGCATAACATTAAATTGTCTTTCAATCTTGAATGTTTCAGTCACGAAGACCTTCATCAGCAATAAATAGAAGATCCTATTTAGTGCTGACGAAGGTCTTCGTGGCCAAAACGTCCAAGATTGAAAGACAATTTAATGCTATGCGAAGCTCATTTAATCTAAATATACAACAACATAGCAGTGAACCTCTATGATAATAGTTGTTGTGTTTCGCTTGTTTTGCAGTGCAATCACCACCGTTGCGGATGCCATATGGGATGTTTGTGACCTGACAAGACCTGGAGAGTTTTGTACCACTGCTGTGAACAATGTGAGTGTGTGGGCGGTTGACAGGGGGATCGAAGAAAGAGGTGTGCTGATCCTTGTGGTACAGCAAGGGTCTGATATACCAGCAAAGATGACCAGACCAGTGTTCATGGATAGAATTAATTGATTGATACCAGGATGGAAAATAATTAAACACTTATATCGGTATGATATTTTGTATTGAACTAATGGTACACAATCAGTATAAATTCTCTATGAACCACCACACCAGGAAACAACTATTACATGTGCGTGTATAATATTGCTTGTAAGTATAGATTCTCAGTATACGTTTAGATACACAAGTGTACAATATTATTGTACATGCATGTACACACGTACCCACAGGTAGGCATACAAACACACACACACGCACGCACGCACACACACACACACACACAATTCATACATCTCATTTCCTTATTGTATACAGCCTCTGATTGCTAGCCCTACTGCTAGCCCTACATCCAGCAGTAGAGCTGTCAGCACTGCTGGCGTCCTCACCTTTGTGTTGATGCTGTACGCCATGTATTGGCAGATGTAGTGTTCCAGTACAAGGAATGGTAGACTGATCCTGTGTAGACATAGTGTGTTGCAGTGTGCTAGGGAGAGCTTGGGTAGTTAGAAAGTATTGTTGTGATAGGCTTATAATTGAAAACACTAGTGGTTGTAAACAGTTTTGTAGTTTATTTATAGACAGGTGTTATATTATGTATTTGTAGTATGTTTTATAATAATATTTTGTATCATATTTTGAATATCCTCACCAGAAGCCATCTACCACTCATCCCACTATTAAAAAATTATCTTATAATGTATATGGCATGCAATAGTTTGCTGTATGAAGTGATAATACGGTATCTGTGGGTAGTATTGATGTAGGTCACATTGAAAAAATTATATGTCAAAATTTTAAAAATGATGGACCACAAATGCACTTTCAGCTGCACATATTTAGGGTAATATGATTGTTAGAGCATAGATAATTTAATATACTAACATTACAGTATGATTATCATCATTTTAATTATATTTAATATCATATTATGATTAATTCGAGGTTTTAGGTTGCTGATGACGTCATTAATATTAATTATGCGGGCCTAACCTCAGGGAGAAATGGAACGCGTGTTAACGGTGGTCTTTTCGAGCTTGTTCCTCTTCGCGCCGACGT
>OZ026561.1:3839368-3884368 GCA_964020155.1 Chondrilla cf. caribensis
GTTGATGTGAGGTATGGTGTATGTTGGGGGTGTGTACATAGGATGTGAGGTGTGGTGTAGGTAGGGGAGTATGTACATAGGATGTGAGGTATGGTGTAGGTAGGGGAGTATGTACATAGGATGTGAGGTATGGTGTAGGTAGGGGAGTATGTACATAGGATGTGAGGTATGGTGTAGGTAGGGGAGTGTGTACATAGGATGTGAGGTGTGGTGTAGGTAGGGGAGTATTTACATAGGTTGTGAGGTATGGTGTAGGTAGGGGAGTATGTACATAGGATGCGAGGTATGGTGTAGGTAGGGGAGTATGTACATAGGATGTGAGGTATGGTGTAGGTAGGGGAGTGTGTACCTAGGATGTGAGGTATGGTGTAGGTAGGGGAGTGTGTACATAGGATGTGAGGTATGGTGTACGTAGGTAGGGGAGTGTGTACATAGGATGTAAGGTATGGTGTACGTAGGTAGGGGAGTGTGTACATAGGATGTGAGGTATGGTGTAGGTAGGGGAGTATGTACATAGGATGTGAGGTATGGTGTTAGTAGGGGAGTATTTTTATGTATTTCATGTTGACCTCAAATAACACTCAATACTTTCAATTTTGAGCCGGTTTCTCCCATTCTACTTTTATCGATGTTTACAACATCCCAAATTTCCTCTCTAAAGTTTGTTCGAGAGTTTTATTTTATTTATTTTCATTGGCTCATTCTGTTGTGCTGCATGTACTCTGTTCATTGATAACAGATAATGGCAAACATTTTGAAATGAGTTATCTATTGATCTTGTGAGTCTAACATTGTCTGATGTGTTCTGTTCACTTCGGTAGTGCACTCAGAATGGTTGCGGATAACATATGGAATTTGTGTGATGTGGATACTCCAGGGACATGTACTTCCGCCGTATACAATGTGAGTGAACTTGTTTAGGTGTATGAGTTGCATATGAAGGTATACTCACTTTTGGTATGTTGATTTCTACACATCGGGTAAAAGTGGTAAACACACACGTATATTAAGTGTGTGTTTGTGTGTGTGTGCGTGTGTGTGTGTGTGTGTGTGTGTGTGTGTGTGTGTGTGTGTGTGTGTGTGTGTGTGTGTGTGTGTATTGTTTGATATGTACAGTTAGGAATCTATGCAAATGTAGGCGTACAGCACACACACACACACACACATACACACACACACACACACACACACACACACACACACACACACACACACACACACACACACGCATGCACACGCGCACATACACACACACGCGCAAACACACACACAAACACGCACACGCACACACAAACACGCGCACGCACACACACACACACACACACACACACACACACACACACACACACACAATTCATACATCTCATCTCCTCTTTATATACAGCCTTTGACTGCTAGCCCTACATCCAGCAGTAGAGCTGTCAGCACTGCTGGTGTCCTCACCTTTGTGTTGATGCTGTACGCCATGTATTGGCAGATGTAGTGTTCCAGTACAAGGAATGGTAGACTGATCCTGTGTAGACATAGTGTGTTGCAGTGTGCTAGGGAGAGCGTGGGTAATGAAACTTGAGGTGGTTAGCATATATGCACTACAAATGTATTTTTCATTATTTCTATGAATATTGTATACACAAACATGTACATATTTTGTCTATTTTCTGAGTGTTAACAGGATTAATAGCTGAATATTGATGATATAATAATTATTATTATTGTGAAAGAACTACGCAAAATACGCATACGTATATACATACGTACTGTATGTTTGTAAAAGAACTATGTAAATACGTACGTTCATAATAGTTATTTATTGTACTACTAAATTCTTCTTGATGGAGTATATACAGCATAAAGATTTAGTTTCAGTGCAATAAAGTATGTATGCATGCATGGTTTATTATATCACTTATTTTCATCAGCGATTTTTAGTCAAATTCGATCTGAAGCGAATAGAAAGTCAGAGCGTCGGTCTTTTCATAATTTCTATCGTTCAAATTTACAATAAGCCAGTTATCACTCGGTTATGATAACAATATCGGACACATTGCCCTTGTAACCGAGTGATAACTATTACATATTTCTTCAGAATCTTTAGCTAGCTACAGTGTGTCAGATATGCATGCTTGTGTTGGATGTAGGCCTGCAACAATATCTATTTGTGATATATTGCATATTGCAGCCTCAAATATAGCATTATATTGCATTATTGCAGTACTAGTACGTATGTAATTTTATATAAGAACTCAAACAAGCTACAACGCAAAGTTACCAAGCCTAAATGCAATAAAATTAGGACAATGTAAGATAAGGTGATTTACCGTCTTTTGTTTTCATACAAAAACAGAAGATGATCAAGGTTTTTGATGATCAATTATTGTGTAACAATATATTGATAATTGGAACAAGTATCATTGGTCCATATTGCAGGAATGAGTATTGCAATATATTATCAATCGATATATCGATAATATTATATATATTGTTTCAACCCTATAGTTGGATAGGATGCATCATATATATGTTTAACATGGCATAAAATTACAGGTACGTAGATGCCTGTACACTACATGGTGCTACAGACCAGGTTATATATGGCCAGCAAGATACATACACTACGTACAAGCATATGCACGTTTGTCATGCAACAATACCGTGCAAAATGATCGAATTACCTACGACTGCATAACAAATATATTAGATGCTCAGTATTTTTCAAAGATACGTACTATAATATTATATTAAAACACATTGTACAAATATAATTCAATATTAGGGTAATTCCAAGAACTTAATGTAATATACTTCTATAAAGTCTATTTAGTATAATAATTATTGTCGTGTGCAAGGTGGTTGGTGTGCTGGATTGTGTTCCTATTGATTAGTCACTGTCAGAACTGGAGAGACTGTAGTCACTTGAGCTACGTGAGGATGGTGTGACCTGATCTACAATTGCTATCACTGAACCCAATTTACCACCACTCTCACCATCAACCCGATGTTCATCACCTTTATCATCAACTGGATGTTCATCACTTCTACCATCAACCAGACGTTCATCATTGTCACCATCATCTGGATGGTCAGCATTGTTACCATCAATTGGATGTTTATCACCTTTTTCATCACTTCTACCATCAACCAGATGTCCATCATCACCATCATCTAGACGTTCATCATTGTCACCATCATCTGGATGATTATCATTGTTGCCATCATCTGGATGTTCACCATTGTTGTCATCAACCGGATGTTTATCACCTTTATCATCAACAGCATGTTGATCACTTCTACCATCAACCAGACATTCATCATTGTCACCATCATCTGGACGTTCAATACTGTCACCGTCAACCAGCCTTTCTTCACTGCTACCATCAACCAGGTGTACATCACTTTTACCATTACCAAGCACACCATTCTTATTGATAACGCCTTCATCCTTAACATCGTTAACAGCAGGCACCCTACCATGATTATCATCACTACCAGCATCACCACCATCAACATCACCCTTAACATCAACACAACCATCATTACTGTCACTATTACTGCCATCACCATCACCATCACCATCAATATGGCCCTTAACATCAACATCAACATAACCATCACCATCAATATCGCCCTTAACATCAACATCAACATAACCATCACCATCACCATCACCCTCAATATCACCATCACCATCACCATCACCATCACCCTCAATATCACCATCACCATCACCATCACCCTCAATATTGCCCTTAACATCACCATCACCATCACCCTCAATATCGCCCTTAACATCACTATCACCATCACCCTCAATATCGCCCTTAACATCAACATCACCATCACCAGAATTGTTCAACAGAGAACCTAGAGACAGACTGGATGAACTAGAGCTCATCTTCAGATCGTCCGTTGAATGTTTCGCTACATTCTGTTCAGTGGACGACTTTTCACCTGGTATTCTGTCTTCATCATCTGCTTCCGTTGAGGACTTATTGTGATGACCTTTGTTCTTTAATTTGGGGCTGTCACCATCGTTACGGCGTTGGCTACCTCGATCTTCGTCTTGACAATTGTCACTCCTGTCACTCTTGTCATCCTCACTGTGGCATTCACTGTCATCACGAGTCTCATGATGTTCTTCATCAGATACCCCATTATCTTGAATGTTACCATGACGACCAGCACTCCCTTCATCTCCAGTGTGATCATCATCCTTGACATCTACTTCATGACAACCTTTCACATCCGACACTTCAGTACCTCCCAGACTGCCGCTATCCTGCAAACCTGATCCCTTGTCTACCACCTGCTCACTGTGGGAGGACTGCATACTGCTGACACTGGTGGTAGAAGATACAGTGGAGTCATCATCGTCAGAACCTTCAAATTCTTCCTCATATTGCTCAACTGCGTGATCCTTGCTGCCTCCCTTATATTGCTCAACTGCGCGATCCTTGCTGCCTTCCTGATATTGCTCAACTGCGCGATCCTTGCTGCCTCCCTGTGCCAGGATTGGATCTGTGCCTTCAGGTGAGGGACACCTAGGCTGAGGTGAGGTGGGACGGACCTGATCCTGTACAGTCCAGAACAAAGAGGAGATACGTATTACACCACACGATACAACACATGTATGTACATACTGCACTATAATAGTATGTGTATGTACGTACGTATGTACATAAGTACACATGTACGTTTTTAAAAGGGATACCACTTTTCAGGAGGGGATATTACTTTTCAGAAGGGGATACCACTTTTTAGGAAGGGATACTACTTATTTTGGAGGGGATACCACTTTTTAGGAGGGGATACTACTTTTTTGGAGGGGATACCACTTTTTAGGAGGAGACACTACTTTTTGAAAGGGATACAACAAATTCAAAGAGGAAATCCCTACATTTCAAGGTGTGTGTGTTACGTATGTGCTTGCATGCATGTACATATGTATACAGGTCTATTTGAGCTCACTGCTAGTATGGTCTCTGCAACACTCCGACTGGAGTCCTGTTTCACATTGCCATTCACTTGTTCCTTGTGTGATTTCTGCTGACTCAGCATTGACAGTTTCTTTGCCTCTCTATGCTTCAATTTGGACTCCTCCTCCTCTGCAATCTGACATTTATAACAGGGTTTACCCCCTGAGACATTGACCAGTTTGAAGTGCCCACTTCTGCAGCCTAGCATTCTGCCTGTCTTGTGTCGATACTCACAGCACGTGCTCAGTCTGGTGTCGATCATGCCGTCTGTGTAGAGGGAGATCCCGAAAGGACAGTCCCTGTGTCGTCTTGACGTGAAGAGGATCATACCTGAGGGCGAGGGCGAGGGGGGAAGAAAAAGGAAGAGTACAGTAACAGCAGCAAAAGAGGATCGGACAGGAATGAATCACTTTGCTAAGACATGTTTTACAACAAGACGGTAGCACCTTGGCACCTCCCACCTTTGTGAGTATCCTGTTTAGTATGCATTTGAATATGTATATCCAGTTTGTATGTACGTATGTATGTGCATAAGTACTGTTAGTACACACTCCTGATTAGTACATACTCCTGGTTAGTACACACTCCTGATTAGTACATACTCCTGGTTAGTACACACTCCTGGTTAGTACACACTCCCGGTTAGCACACACTCCTGGTTAGTACACACTCCTGGTTAGTACACACTCCTGGTTAGTACACACTCCTGGTTAGTACACACTCCTGGTTAGTACACGCTCCTGGTTAGTACACGTACACGCTCCTGGTTAGTACACGCTCCTGGTTAGCACACACTCCTGGTTAGCACACACTCCTGGTTAGCACACACTCCTGGTTAGTACACACTCCTGGTTAGTACACACTCCTGGTCAGTACACACTCCTGGTTAGTACACACTCCTGGTTAGTACACACCCCTGGTTAGCACACACTCCTGGTCAGTACACACTCCTGGTTAGTACACACCCCTGGTTAGCACACACTCCTGGTTAGTACACACTCCTGGTTAGTACACACTCCTGGTTAGCACACACTCCTGGTTAGTACACACTCCTGGTTAGTACACACTCCTGGTTAGTACACACTCCTGGTTAGCACACACTCCTGGTTAGTACACACTCCTGGTTGGTACACACTTCCAGTTAGTACATTCCCAGTTAGTAGCAGTTAACAACTGTGATGATGTACTGATCACTATGATGATGTACTGATGACAGTGATGGTGATGTACGTACGTACATGTGTCTCCAGCATAAGTACATATGTAATTCATAATCCAACCATTTCATAATCCAGCAACTTATAATCCAACATCTCTATAATCCAACATCCTTATACCCCAACATCTCCATAATCCAACATCTCCATAATCCAACATTGACTATAGTTTGACCACATTCTAAGACACATCCAACTACGTACATATGTCATGGAACCCTCAATAATCTGACATGTTCCTGGTTCTCTACAGAGTGTTGGATCATCAAGGATCAACTTCAAATACAGTACACACAGCAGACAGTGTCTTCATGGAACACCACGTACATACGCACATAAATACGTACATATTGTAGTGCATATACGTACGTACGTACATACAGTACTTAAAAACACAGCCTGGACATTTTGTTCACAAATGTACATCAGCATAATTTTCATTGTAGATTCAAGGAAACTGGGCACCTAATTACGTAAAATTTATTTAAATAAAACAAAAGATAAAAGGAAACAGAGTTAACAAATGACCGCACATTGAGGAGCAAAAGGAAACGTTTCCTCATCACATAATGAGAAACAGACAAATATGGAGGGACAGGTTTATTACAATGAATAGAGGATAAACATGACTCAGGAGTACACAGTCTGGGTTGTAGGGAAAAATCACGTCCAAGTGCACACGTACGTACGTAGGTATTCAGTGTGAATAGTGCTTCCTACTCAGTGAAAGTGACATAATCATCATTTTACGTTCATATGTAAGTACATTCAGAGGAACTTGCTTGATGAATAACACGATTAGTGTAATCATAGGGGCAGTGGGTTCAACAAAATAGGATATATGTACATATAGATATATAGCAATTTAATTAGAACGTGAATACTCCTGGTTGATACACACTCCTTGTTAGTACACACTCATGGTTAGTACACACCACTGGTTAGTACACACTCCTGATTAGTACACACTCCTGATTAGTACATACTCCTTGTTAGTACACACTCCTGGTTAGTACACACTCCTGGTTAGCACACACTCCTGGTTAGCACACACTCCTGGTTGGCACACACTCCTGGTTGGTACACACTCCTGGTTAGTACACACTCCTGGTTAGTACACACTCCTGGTTAGTACACACTCCTGGTTAGTATGCACTCCTGGTTAGTACACACTCCTGATTAGTACACACTCCTGGTTAGCACACACTCCTGGTTAGTACACACTCCTGGTTAGTATACACTCCTGGTTAGTACACACTCCTGGTTAGTATGCACTCCTGGTTAGTATGCACTCCTGGCTAGTACACACTCCTGGTTAGTACACACTCCTGATTAGTACACACTCCTGGTTAGTACACACTCCTTATTAGTACACACTCCTGGTTAGTATACACTCCTGGTTAGTATGCACTCCTGGTTAGTATGCACTCCTGGTTAGTACACACTCCTGGTTAGTATGCACTCCTGGTTAGTACGCACTCCTGGTTAGTACGCACTCCTTGTTAGTACGCACTCCTGGTTAGTATGCACCCCTGGTTAGTACACAGTCCTGGTTAGTACACACTCCTGGTTAGTACACACTCCTGGTTAGCCCACACTCCTGGCTGGTGCACTCTTGGTTAGTACGCACTTTACTCAGTCCTTAGCTAACATAAATACATGATGTAAATCAATACTGATGTCCAATACCTCTGAAAAGGAGTAAGGTGTGTCCAAGACACGTACGTACTTGGCAAGCAAGTTGAGCTGCACACATACGGTACGTATACATACAGAGAGTTTCATTAGTGGGGATCTTGAGGGTACAAGTGAAAACATCCTGATACGAAATTCATACGTATAACAGGAGCAATTATTTTAGCATAATAAACATTGCAGGGACCTATATGCAGATCCCCATAACAGGAATTCATCTCAAGCAAATTCTTGCGAACGTGGTACAACCTCAAGGGGCTTTTTGAAGCCACAAGACTTGCCCTGGTCAGCACACACACCATTACTTGTACAAACACGGTAACACATAGCTAAATTATTTGTGGCAAAGGTTCAGGACAACTTCATTAGTACAGTGCATACATACGTACGTATGTACTCTGGTTAGTACACACTCCTGGTTAGTACACACTCCTGGTTAGTACACACTCCTGGTTAGTACACATTCCTGTTTAGTACACACTCCTGTTTAGTACACACTCCTAGTTAGTACACACTCCTGGTTAGTACACACTCCTGGTTAGTACACACTCCTTGTTAGTACACACTCCTGGTTAGTGCACACTCCTGGTTAGTACACACTCCTGGTTGGTACACACTCCTGGTTGGTACACACTCCTGGTTAGTACACACTCCTGGTTAGTACACACTCCTGGTTAGTACACACTCCTGGTTAGTACACACTCCTTGTTAGTACACACTCCTGGTTAGTACATACTCCTGGTTAGTACACACTCCTGGTCAGTACACACTCCTGGTTAGTACACATTCAAGGTTAGTACACACTCCTGGTTAGTACACACTCCTGGTTAGTATACATTCCTGGTTGGCACACACTCCTGGTTAGCACCAACCAGGGTATTTACCAAGCAAGTTACACTGTAATGCTATACATGTATGGTACATACTCATACATACCTATGTGCACATACACGTACGTATGTACATACAAAAGCGTCTAAGCAAAAGCACACAACTATAATATACAACACCAAGTGATGGTATTTTCACAAGTGTGTGTGCAACAGATTAATTGAAACTGTAAATGTCAATAATAAACTACGCACCAATGGATCGTTACATCATTAAATTGAAACTACTTCCTAATAAGGAGTGACAGTTACACCAAACAGACAATATGGGATCGGACTCCATGGTTGTCAGTCACACTTGATGAGACTGGAGTTGAGTATAGTGAAATGGGTAGCTTCAGTGAGCAATGTAGGCACAACAATATGTGCATGCATGAGTTCACACACACACACACATACACACACACACACACACACACACACACACACACACACACACACACACACACACACACAACACACACACACACACACACACACACACACACACACACACACACACACAACACACACACACACACACACACACACACACACACACACACACACACACACACACACAACACACACACACACACACACACACACACACACACACACACACACACACACACACACACAACACACACACACACACACACACACACACACACACACACACACACACACACACACACACAGACAGAATTATTCCATTACATACATATGCACATATGTAGGTATGTAGCACTTAAAGTGTATTCATACCACACATCCTATTGTATATACAACATATCTCATAAAATCACTAATGGATTGTCAACATGGGATATTCCAAGGTCTCTGCCATAAAGGAAGCGCTGTGTCAACACTGGTCACCTCTAAGGAGCCAGCTGATCTCAATAGTGGTTCCTGACTGTCTTCCCCGGCAGAGGTTAATGGTACTAATTGAATCATGCTGATGAGGTGAGGATACACCCACGTATGGTAGGCGTTCGAGCTTAAAACAGGACATACGTACCTACGTACATATGCAAGACTGCAGGGTATTCAACAATACAAGTGAGAATGCACTTAAAGCCCTCTCACACATACGTACATATGTACATACCAACGTGTACAGTATGTAACTACGTAAATGGATGTAAAATGTATGAGTTCTTGTACAAGTTGATATACGTACGTGCGTATGTATGTACGTACGTATGTACAGTATAAAACTAAATAAACTAAATAAATAAAGAATATTCATATACTGAATATTAGTGTACATACGTACGTACAGTACATACAAATGTAATGGATAGTTTAGTGTATGCGCATGTATACAGTATTCAGTTGTGTATGTGACTTAGAAAAACACTCAAACAGGAGAAGAAGATTACAGATGTTGGTACATGAATACACATGCACACACACACACACGTGCTCACACACACACACACATACACACACACGTGCTCACACACACACGTACACACACACACACACACACACACATACACACATACACACACACGTGCTCACACACACACGTACACACACACACATATACACACACACACACACGTGCTCACACACACACGTACACACACACACGTGCACACACACACACACACGTGCTCACACACACACGTACACACACACACGTGCACACACACACACACACGTGCACACACACACACACACACACACACACACACACACACACACACACACACACACACACACACTCATACACGTACACACACACATATACATACGTAACGCACACACACACACACACACACACACACACACACACACACACACACACTTGTTCACTACATAACGTACATATGTATGTAATAACACAACAATGTTAACTTTCATATTGAACTTCAGTTTTCTATTCATTGAAAAGCAGCTTCCTCGTTGTCTCACTTTCTATACACACAGCACACATAGAGGGGTATTGTGGAGGCATAGGGGACATAAGTATACTGAAAACCACACAAAAACAAACAAGGTAATGTGTATCCTGAATTACAAGTAGGAATGAAAACACTGGTGCCAGTAGTATTAGCTCAGGGGCTTCAATAGAGGCACAGTGTGTGGCAATGTGTGAACAATGGAATACAGTGCAACTTGATTAGTCACTACCTGGTAAGCACACACTCCTGTTCAGCACATACACACATACATACATACTTACATGTACATACATACTACCGACAGTAATACATTTCACTTGACCCCCAGCTCATGTATGTACGTACGTACATACACTATGTTAACCAATACCAATAAATAAGTACCTCTGATATGAAATTGAGTACAGGTACAGATAAACACACACATGTACGTACGTACATACGCACATACACACACCAAACCCACCCACACACACAAGCATACATACATGTACAAACACGAACACACACACACACACACACACACACACACACACACACACACGTACACACATACACACACACACACACACACACACACACACACACACACACACACACACACACACACATACACACACACACACACACACGTACACACACGCACGCATGCACGTACGCATGCACGTACGCACCCCCCCACACACACACTACACATACCTTTGGGCTTCACCTTCCCCTTGAACACACACACAGTGTTCCCTCCACAGTGCTGCTGCAGTATCACCACATCAGTCAGACCAGCAAGCTCCCCTGCTCCCTCCAAATTCACCGAGGGTCCAGTATACTGCAGAGTTAATTCAGGCTGACCCTGGGGAAAGGGGAGGGACTATTATAAGTTTGTACAGTGGGACCTGTATGAACAGCCACCTCCCTAGGATGGTCATCTGTATATATAGTACAGTGGGACCTGTACGAACAGCCACCTCCCTAGGATGGTCACCTGTATAGTACAGTGGGACCTGTATGAACAGCCACCTCCCTACGATGGTCACCTGTATATATAGTACAGTGGGACCTGTATGAACAGCCACCTCCCTAGGATGGTCACCTGTATAGTACAGTGGGACCTGTATGAACAGCCACCTCCCTAGGATGGTCACCTGTATAGTACAGTGGGACCTGTATGAACAGCCACCTCCCTAGGATGGTCACCTGTATAGTACAGTGGGACCTGTATGAACAGCCACCTCCCTAGGATGGTCACCTGTATATATAGTACAGTGGGACCTGTATGAACAGCCACCTCCCTAGGATGGTCACCTGTATAGTACAGTGGGACCTGTATGAACAGCCACCTCCCTAGGATGGTCACCTGTATAGTACAGTGGGACCTGTATGAACAGCCACCTCCCTAGGATGGTCACCTGTATATATAGTACAGTGGGACCTGTATGAACAGCCACCTCTCTAGGATGGTCAACTGTATAGTACAGTGGGACCTGTATGAACAGCCACCTCCCTAGGATGGTCACCTGTATAGTACAGTGGGACCTGTATGAACAGCCACCTCCCTAGGATGGTCACCTGTATAGTACAGTGGGACCTGTATGAACAGCCACCTCCCTAGGATGGTCACCTGTATATATAGTACAGTGGGACCTGTATGAACAGCCACCTCTCTAGGATGGTCAACTGTATAGTACAGTGGGACCTGTATGAACAGCCACCTCCCTAGGATGGTCACCTGTATAGTACAGTGGGACCTGTATGAACAGCCACCTCCCTAGGATGGTCAACTGTATTCGTACATACGTACATATGAAGAATGGCTTTATGTACATACGTACGTACGTACATAATATGTAGGTATGTACGTACATATGCACGTACACTCACACATAACTACACACACCACTACTACTACTATTACTACTAGTACACCACACACACACACACACACACACACACACACACACAGCCATACATACGTACGTATATTAGGCACCCATACAAGTTCAATTTCCCAAGTTAAAAATGCACACTGTGACCATACATTAGCACTAAGCATATTAAGGTTTCTGTTTGTACTAAAACATTGCAAATTTACAACAATAATACGAAATGGGCCCATTGTGGTGAGTCTCCCATTAGACTGAATAATTAGAGATACAACATAATTGCAGTTACATGTGTACATACATACTTATATTGTGCATGTTAAACCAAGTACATAAGACTACAAATACGTATGTACGTATGTGTGTGCGTGCGCATACCTGTGTGTGTGTGTGTGTGTGTGTGTGTGTGTGTGTGTGTGTGTGTGTGTGTGTGTGTGTGTGTGTGTGTGTGTGCGCGCGCATACCTGTGTGTGTGCGTGTGTGTGTGTGTGTGTGTGTGTGTGTGTGTGTATGTGTGTGTGTGTGTGTGTGTGTGTGTGTGTGTGTGTGTGCGTGTGCGTGTGTGTGTCTGTGTATGCAACGCCACAAGGCTGTTGTGAATGCCTCTGGTGGACTACAAGGCTGTGATAGACTGGGAGGATACCAAACCAACAACCAGTTGTGAAGGTTTGTTAGTGGATATACAATCATATACGTACAATACAATACCTACGTACATACGTATACATACAAAAACACATACGTACGTACATACGTACCTGTAGTTTGCTAGTGTCGTGGCTGGTAAGAGGCCGCTTGAAGGTAGCCCGTCTCTTTGGAGCTGGTAGGGATTTACTGAGAGGCTTTGGTCTGCTAGGGGGAGTGGGCTTTGCAAAGCCGGCTGACATGGAATACGGACTCTGGAGTGACATAGATACCACCTTAGGCTTTGTCAATGTGTGGTAGAGAGCAAACTCAGACTGAGGTGAGGAAGAGAGAGACGTGGATCAGACGAGCTACAGGTGATCTATCACAAAGATGCTAGATGTGAGGGTTTTACTTATGTATATGCTAATACACATACGTAGCACATGTGTGTGTGTGCGTGTGTGTGTGTGTGCGTGTGTGTTTATGTGTGTGTTTGTGTGTGTGTGTGTGTGTGTGTGTGTGTGTGTGTGTGTGTGTGTGTGTGTGTGTGTGTGTGTGTGTGTGTGCGCTTGTTGTGTGTACGTACGTACGTATATGTGTAAACACAAGTGTAAATCTACACTTTACCGGCCATAGTCTACATCACCAGGAAACAGAATACATACGTATGTACGTACGTCAATGAATGCTTACTCCTTTGCATACGTATATACATACATACAGTACATACCTCAGTCACCCCAAGCCTTTGGTGCAAGATATCCATACTGGACTGCGGTCTGGAATGTCGAGGGTGGGGATTGTCACGAACAGTCGTGTTATTAGAGCAGTACGGGTCAAAGTCCTCTTCTACTCCTTTGGGATGCTGACGCTGTTGCTGTGGTAACAAAAAACATTGTGGAATACATACAGTACTCATTGAAAGTAACGACATCAAAACTCAAGAACATTGTATGTATGTACCTAAATGATTCATTAAAATACATGTGTATGCACAATATACACAGTACAAAAGTATGTACGCACGGATTGTGTGTGTGTGTGTGTGTGTGTGTGTGTGTGTGTGTGTGTGTGTGTGTGTGTGTGTTTCACACAACACTGCAAAGTGCCAGATATCGAGGTGTACAATTTTCAACTCCAGACTTCACTGTGCGAACTGCAATCTACCAGAAATCCAGTGTACGGAGTTCAATGTTGTACATATATGAAGGTCAAGATCTTAGAATACAGTGGAACCTCTCTATTAAGGACACTTTGGGACCTTAATTTTAGTCCTTAATACAGAGGTCATTTAATACACTACAGTACTACACTTGGACACAGAATAGTGTCCTTAATACAGAGGTTTCCATATTTCAGAGGTTTGTAATAGAGAGGTACCACTGTATTCAAAGGTCATCTAGAACTTCCTGGAAAAGCCAAATCAGGAAATATGGTGCTGTTTGACATTTATGTACATATGTATGCAGTAGGACACAGTACAGATACAGCGTATACATACATATGTACAAATCTTGTATAAATTGATTTCAATACACATCATAACCAACATCTAGAGCATATACGTACGTACGTACATACTGTACTTAATAGTATGCACACACTGTACTCACTTAGAACCCAGAATATTTATCAGATACAGTGTACACTAGCCAGAAGTGTGTACCAACCAGGAGTGTGTACCAACCAGGAGTGTGTACCAACCAGGAGTGTGTACCAACCAGGAGTGTGTACTAACCAGGAGTGTGTACTAACCAGGAGTGTGTACTAACCAGGAGTGTGTACCAACCAGGAGTGTGTACCAACCAGGAGTGTGTACCAACCAGGAATGTGAACTAACCAGGAGTGTGTACTAACCAGGAGTGTGTACTAACCAGGAGTGTGTACTAACCAGGAGTGTGTACTAACCAGGAGTGTGTATTAACTGGGAGTGTGTACTAACTAGGAGTGTGTACTAACCAGGAGTGTGTACTAACCAGGAGTGTGTACTAACCAGGAGTGTGTGCTAAATAGGAGTGTGTATTAACTGGGAGTGTGTACTAACTAGGAGTGTGTACTAACCAGGAGTGTGTACTAACCAGGAGTGCTTACTAACCAGGAGTGTGTACTAACCAGGAGTGTGTATTAACTGGGAGTGTGTACTAACTAGGAGTGTGTACTAACCAGGAGTGTGTACTAACCAGGAGTGCTTACTAACCAGGAGTGTGTACTAACCAGGAGTGTGTATTAACTGGGAGTGTGTACTAACTAGGAGTGTTTACTAACCAGGAGTGTGTACTAACCAGGAGTGTGTACTAACCAGGAGTGTGTACTAACCAGGAGTGTGTACTAACAAGGAGTGTGTACTAACTATACTAAGCAAGTTACGTACACTGTATCCACAACTGGATACAAATTAGGTATGTACGTATGTACATTAACTGTATGTATAGTAAAGCATGATAGTACGTACATACGTATGTACATATGTACATACATACTTGTGCACTGTACAGTACTCCTAGCAGTAATGCTACACACAACGGGCTTTGTAGTATAATGAATTGGCTTCAGCACAGAAGCCCCAGTGTCAACCTTAAAATAGTGAAAATGATGTCTGTCTCAATTTAGATAGTGGTATGTGATTACTGCGGATAATACGTACACACATAGTGTGCATTGAAAATACATACTAGTGGACTATTTACGTACGTACATACTATGGGACTGTGTACATACGTACGTATATACTATTGGAGTGCATATTAAAAATACATACATACATATGTAGCTACTAGTGGACTATGTACATACATACATACGTATATAATATGTAGGGGCGTATGCATAATTAATAAGAAACTCCTCCTGCACTGTATATTGTGACTAGGGTACAATGGTTGGAGGTGGCTATAGTGAAAGTACATTTGAACCCTCGCAAGACAGGCCTTCAGGTAGACAAAGAGAGTGAAAAGAGAAGGCTTTTTCAATAAGAGCTCCTTTAGTACTACGTTGGGGTGTGAAATGTGCATAATAGGGCAAAATTACAGTAGTTGGATTGTGTGTGTGTGTGTGTGTGTGTGTGTGTGTGTGTGTGTGTGAGTGTGTGTGTGTGTGTGTGCGTGCATGCGTGTGTGTTGTGTGTATGTGTGTATGTGTGTGTGTGTGTGTGTGTGAGTGTGTGTGTGTGTGTGTGTGTGTGTGTGTATGTGTGTGTGTGTGTGTGTGTGTGTGTGTGAGTGAGTGTAAGCACGTATATGCATACATTTGTGTATGTACTATTATGATGCAAGTACATACATAAGTATACATGTAGTAATCACTACATACGTACGTACAATATACTAACATACATAGGTACGTACGTATGTAGTATTTCATATGTACAGTGTATGTTGTACATAATATCATGTACTTCTTGGTTCAGTATACTTGCATATACGTACGTAATACGCATGGTCATGCACTAGTAGGCTACGTACCCGCCCAATAAGGCTCATATATATGTACATATGAATGTACGTATAAGTATGTATGTATGTATCCTGATTGGTAGGAACATCAAATTGGCCAACAGGGGTACAAATCCTGTGTATCCCTGAGATCCCCTGATGTGAGAATTGATTCATTAATTAGCTACCGAAAGGTCAGCAAGAGGCTAATCAGGAAACACGTTATTCATATCATGTTTAGGAAGGAAACAGAGAGAATGGATCCTTTGTACTGAACACATCAGGCTTCACCTTCAGTATCCAGTACGTACGAAGGATCCAATCCATGTGTATCCTTTCTAAAGGTGGCATAACATTAGCATCTACATGTACGTATGTATATACACACAATGCGCAAGGGACACCGCCCTTACTGAGCACTAACATTAGCTTGCTTTTATACGCATATTCATACATACATGCACTCATAAATGGGCTGTATGTAACCAGGACACACATATGCAAACGTACGTACGTATGCAGGGAACTACGTAGCAACAAGGTATTGAATAAGAGATGGCTCATTGAGTGTACAATGGTGAGCGGTCGGGGGATTCAATACAGGGGGGAGGGGGGCATACAGACTGCACACCAGGAAGTGGGTATTGTGTGACTGCGACCTGTAACAATGCAAGGAATCACCCTGCACATCCCGGCCTACTGGTGGTCTGGTACCTCGGCCAATACTACAAACTACTCCCTAAAACTCAGTTAAACTGTAGTGTATCGTATAGCACGTACGTATATTCATGGTCTGATCCAGTCCGGGTTATATGCATGTACGCATGTATGTGAGTAGGTACGTACATACATACATACATAGGTACAGCAGAATCAACGTACATACGTACGTATGTACATGCATACACACGCACGTACCTTTATCCTTTCAACTCTTTCCATTTTGGAGAGATACTCAAGTTTCCGTCGTAGTTCAAGTGTTCGTTGCTTCTGTAGACAAAACAAGAGAGGGTAGCTAGGATCAAAAGCTGCCAAATATGGAGGTTTTCACACGTAGTACATACCTACATACGAGGATGAGAGGCTAATTTAGCATGACAGTACATACGTATGTGTTTATATACTATAAATAAATATGTACGTACGTATACGTACGTATGTACATGTGTACATACATTGATAAGTTCACATAAGAATGTGCATGAACACATATTACGTATATACATATACGTATGTTCATAGATACCATATGTACAAATATAAATACATACGTATGTACGTATACATACGTATGAATGTATTCCAAATACGTATGTCCATATACATTCATACATAAGTACATACGTACATATAAGTACATACATATGAATGGGGACAACAAATATGCATTTGTACATATGTACATACATGGGTATGACAGCCAATGATGTACATAAGTTCACACCATAACAAGAACACATGTACGTATGTGTGTACGTACGTATATATGCACATATGTGGCCCAGACAACTACCTGCCAATACACGATCATGTTAATGTGTTAACACATTGTACCCACGACCATTCCTAGATCAATTGGACACAACTTCTACCAACAGTACAATTGATTGTTGAGTGACGTACGTATGTGTGTACATACAGTACATGTACATACGTATATACAGTACATACATACGTATGTGTGTACATACATACATATGTACAGTCAAACCTCTTTTTAACACGAAACTCTATGGACAACTTCAAAATGTAAACTCTTTCAACTTAAAATTCAAAATTTTATTACATACTGTAGTTACGTATTGTCCATGCTTTGAACAATAACTACAGTGTGGTATGCAATAGAAAGTGGGGTAGTAACTATAACAAATGTACATACGTAAGTACAACATCTACATATGTACGTATACGTACGTACATATGCACATACTTACATACATATGTATATACATAAGAATAAAGTGAGGTTGGTACAGTGAAGTATTCATACAAATGGATGTCTCCAAGGCCCGCATTACGAGAAGTACGTATATACGTACGTACATACGAACATGTATCCCAGTGAGTGGGTATGTACGTACATCAAAGGCAATGCTCTGTTTCCATATCCTGTAGACCCACAGCTGGGGTCTATCAGGTTCTATAGACACTGATGACCACACGCTTTCAATTAAGAGTTCAATTCAATGGCTACACAATAATGGGATGTGAGTGAGTTGCACCGCCTTTCACTCAGGAGCGTGGGAACAATGGACTGCATGGGATCCGCCCTCGTGGAATATTGGTCTGTCTCTTTCTCACGCTCCTTGCTGAACTTGGTGCAACCCTTACACGTACGTATGTACGTACATGTGTAAAATTGGAAACAGGCAGGTGTACTTGTGTGGTATAGTGTACAGTCTGTACTTCTGAAGATATTGAAGATACTGAAGTACATATGTATATACCTGGAACACATGTGAACACATTTAGTACAGTACAACACTTTTGTACACTTGTAATGTGATTACTAAAAAGATATTGATAAACAATGCAACACATGTGTATTCTGATAAGTTTTATTAACGCTGTATTATACACCAATTGTGGGAATTAAGTATATTAATTAGGAAAGATTTTTGTAATGGAAGATCTTTTCATCAGTGGAGATCTATGATAAGCTGAACACGGTTAATGGGTTGAAGCAGAAACAATTTGGAGAGTACAGGCTTTCTGGAGATCAATAAATCAACAAGATAATTACTAACCAATCCAATTATACCAAACAAGGTTCAGCAATTAGAAGTGATTTGAGGAACTGATAAAACATCAATAGATACGTACATATGAAAGTATGCATGTGTACACAATAGTAAACAGGTGCATATGTACATGCATAGATAACATTAGACATTACAAATATGTACATACGTACGTACATACGAAAGTATGCATGTGTACACAATAGTAAACAACTGCATATTATGTACATGCGTAGATAACATCAGACATTACAAATAATAATATGTACATACGTACATAGATAGTATTATTATCATATGTACATACTCATGAAATATGATTAATAATTATTATATGTTTCCTACTGCAGTGTGTTAATGTGGTCACCTGTGGGACCTCATGTACAGTGGAACCTGTCTAATGTGGTCACCTATGGGACCTCATGTACAGTGGAACCTGTCTAATGTGGTCACCTATGGGACCTCATGTACAGTGGAAACTGTCTAATGTGGTCACCTGTGGGACCTCATGTACAGTGGAAACTGTCTAATGTGGTCACCTGTAGGACCTCATGTACAGTGGGACCTGCCTAATGTGGTCACCTATGGGACCTCATGTACAGTGGAACCTGTCTAATGTGGTCACCCGTGGGACCTCATGTACAGTGGAACCTGCCTAATGTGGTCACTTGTGGGACCTCATGTACAGTGGAACCTGCCTAATGTGGTCACCTGTGGGACCTCATGTACAGTGGAACCTGTCTAATGTGGTCACCCGTTGGACTTTCCCTGCCTGAACAAGACAGGTGGCTTTACAATCCAGATTGAAATGCATGCATTCAAAGCACGGTGGGTGTGGTATGTGTGTATGTACATATTTCAGGATTCAATTGAGGCGACTACCATAGGCAGGTAACCCTACCAAGGAGGTGGCTAGTCATTGATTTTAGATTCAATCATAACCAATCCACATATGTATGTACGTACGTACATACGTACGTGAAATGAAAGCAACAAACCTCAGTTTCGGCGGCCATTTTGATAATGGCTGAAGCTCGCAGCTGCCTGGTGTTCTTGGCCTGTTCCTTCTTGGCGACCTGCAAGCGGAATGTCACCTCGTCCACAATCTCCCCCTCCTTGGTGATCTGGGCCAAGGAAACAGCATGTTCGTACTTACAATAAGTGAATAGCTAGAGGGATACTGGCTAATCCAACCCCTACGTATACACATCATACCTAGTACATGGTCCTAAATTATGTGAGGAACCTTGTTAATCCAACACCTATGTATACACATCATACCTAGTACATGGTCCTAGATTATGTGAGGAACCTTGTTAATCCAACACCTATGTATACACATCATACCTAGTACATGGTCCTACATTATGTAAGGAACCTTGCTAATCCAACATCTACATATACACATAATACCTTATACATGGTCCTAGATTATGTGAGGAACCTTGTTAATCCAACAACTACATATATCCCATTACATGGCCTTAAGTTGGCTCATAGGGGTTGAATTATAGATAATCACTCCAGGTATGATCATGTTCATGTTCATGGATAAAAGTGACGTGCCTACGTACAAACTCCATTCAGCAAGGAAGAGCACTTTCACCACTGACGTCTACAGTAGAATGGGATAACTTGGAAGGTATGCATCCGGACATCCGTAACTACGGCCAACCATGGAAGAGTGTCATCAAATATCAGATCACCTATCTTTGAAGATAATGCTAGCATGAACTACCCCGGTGTTGAGAGTCCTGGTGGCTACCAATTTCAAGTCATACCACCTGTAGGTGGCCCATTTGCAATCTATAGAGTTATTAAAACTGGCAAGAACTCGAGGATCGCTTCAAGGAAAAGTAGCAAGTGACCACTTCTAGCAATCCATGTGAGTCAGTCAACAGTGATCTGTACTGAGCATTGAATGTGCAGTCAACACACAGTGAGAATTGCATCCACATCCTGTTGATGCACATCTCGAGGCTTGGGTGAGTCAGAAAACGGACGATATGCATGCAATGGTGGGGAAATATGTGGCATTTCCCAAGTGAAATGTACGCATATATCATGGGTGAGGGTGTACATGGTGTTTTGTGTTGGATTACCAATCCGATGTCTTGTAAGTGTCGTAACTTCCTCGGGTTGGAGAAATATCCGGCGAGATTTGTGTCGAGGAGGCTATTGTACTTCTCCAGAGGGCTAAAGATGTGAGAAAGCATTGTGTTTTCAAGAAACTGACATCATTCCTTTCTTCCTTGAAACTCACCCTGACGGGGATGGAAACATCACTCTTTATACTTTTGATACAAATTCCGAAAGAGTTATTAGCAGGGACATACACAAACTACTCGTAGTGAAAGAATCGGCTCGTTCCATCAGAGCTTCCTTCCAGTCGCCATCTTGATTTCTGGCCTTAGTTGCCATGGGTACATAAACGCTACGTGCTATAAAAGCTAACTTTCGCCCACGTCTTTAGAGGACCTGCCTTATAAAGGGCTAACGCCGGAGTCGTCCGTTCAGTTGCTCTCTGCTCGCTTCGGGTTGTTCAGTTCTGTAACGCGCTAAGTCCTCTGCTTGTTTCTTTGGTTTGAGATGGCTCTCCAAATCCAAAAGGACACCAAATACACCAAGTTGTTTGTTGGAGGACTGCCCTATCATACTACCAACGAAACGTTAAGAGATTACTTTTTGCAATTTGGCGACATAGAGGAGGCTGTAGTCATCCACTGCAAGGCAACGGGAAAATCGAAGGGATATGGATTTGTGAGTGCTGGGTGATCGTATTCCTGTACACGTCCCGTATTGATCCCGGCATTCGACTGATGTTGAGTGTCGCACTGTTCTGTAGGTTACAATGATGGACAAGGAAGCGGCAGAGAAAGCGATCGAGGACCCCAACCCCTACATAGACGGCAGGCGGGCGAACGTAAATTTAGCCTATCTCGGCGCGAAGCCCAAACTAGGGAGTCCAGGTGAGTTTGTAGCAATCGAACTAGATCTAATCGAGCGCTGTTCATGCGACTGGTCCGCAATGTCATCATCATCTCTCTCACACACACTCCTTGTCCACTCTGCTTACAGGTAGTCCGTTGGCACCCATCCATCATAACGGCTTCGCTCCCTTCCCCGGACCTCCACACATGTGAGTGATCTTCGTATAGTACACGGCTCGTAGCGCCATGTGGGATGACCTCACCCAGAGCGATCGACACACGCTTTGAACAAATTTTCCCGACCCGTCCACTTCATTCAGTGTAGCCCGACCGTCTATGGTCCGACCAACATTGAAGTAATTATTTTGAAAATCTATGCTCACTACATCGTCCAATAAGGATTCACATGCACCTCTATGGCTTTAGCATAATATAATTCGAGCATTTCTAGGTGTTCACCCGCACACGCATACGTACTTATAGGGATCTTGTGTATGCCTGTACACAGGGCTGGATGACCTATGGTCAATCGCCTTGTTGGGTTTACCCCGCCTTTCAAAGTCACTTCTATGGCATACTAGATACCTCATCGTCTTGATCTTTACTTGCACAGGTCACCTCCACCAACCTCAAATGGAGTACCATTCATGTCACCAATACCTCCTTACTTCGTTGAAGTACCACCATTCGGACCACCAAATGGACCATTCCTCCCCCCTTACGGCCAGATGTATCCGTTTTTTCAACCACCATTCGGTTTCATGCCCCAAAATGGTCCCCATCAACCAATGTTGAACCACCCTACGGTGGCTAATTAACTGCTATCGTCTGTGGTAGCACCTTTACTTACTGTCTGTGTGTGCTGAACGCACACACTCGCACAGCAAGGTTCTTAATTTTATAAAATGAACTTTTAGGTACACAATGTGTAAGTATATATTTTTCAACCGTAAACTCCCTCAAAAAAGAACACTATTGTAAAATACTGAATACCAAATTGGGCCAATCCAAGCGACATCAGAGGTTGTGCTACAGTGTCACAAGTAACCGAAATGATTTAATTTCAGTGACAAAGAAACATATTTTATGCACTCAATAATCACTCATTATTAATAATTCTCAAATGTAACGATTTCATTATTATCATTATATGTATTATTGTTCTTATTACCCATTATATTCAAAAATTCAGTATTTTGCTCCAAAAATTGTTCTGTTTGTACAAACTGTACTGTATCCTATGTTAATTTGTCCTGTGTACAGGCTATAAGCTGTACACATGTACGTATTTTGTCGCTGTACATGTATTTTTGTATCGTTTTACATTGCACTTACACACAACTCAATGTACGTATGTACCATGTGTACGAATCACCACATTTTTCTTGTATCATGTACATAATACGGACAATAATAATTGCGAGAATTATAACGATACTTCTTATATATTAATTATTAGGAAAACTGCATGATAATAATATTATTTAATGGTAGCATGTATGTAGGTGACACATATGCTGTTTTAATTAACTGTTTGATACCTGAGACATCACAAGCCAGACATATATATACACAGAAATCTGCGAAATTAACCTGTGCTGTCTTTGATGTACAGCGGAAGCCCTGAATGAGGAGTGCAATGGAAATTACCTCACTACAGAGGACACTCTGAGGGAACAAACACAGACTATGCTAATATACGTACATGTTTCACCTCTATAGAGTGGTCATTTTAAACTTTCCAGTGGACACACAGAGGCTACCAATGTGACCTTTACGAAGGAGTTCCACTGTGTAACAGGACCACCTCTCTTGTACGTACAGTAGAAACTCGTTAGGACAAACTACAAGGGACCCACAAAATCAGTTCTTATTATCAGATGTTCTTTTAATCAGGATTTACTTGATACATGTACACTACTACAGCAAACCAAATAATGCTCAAAAATTGGTTTGTGTTAAGCAGAAATTTGTCTTAAGAGTGTTTGTCTCAACAAGGTTCTACTGTAGTTATGCAAATCCAGGGTCTATAGAGCTGTATACCATGTGTGCTTATACATCTTGGGGTGGTACAGGTATCACACACAGAACTGACTGGATAGAACTTAGCCTGTACTGGTATACTGGTGGTGGAGACTGGAGTGGGCGAGCGAAGGCACATGGTTACACTGTGGCGGAGGAAATATTTACAAATGTTTGTTTATAAGAATTGGGAGGATAACACAAAGTGGAATGAAGGGAGAGGGAGAGATAAATAAAAGTAAAAAGGGGTTGGGTGCATGGAGATCAGGGAATTTGATCATGAACAGAAGATATACAAAACAGGAAATGAACTACTGGTGTATGCTGCACATGCATGATCAAAGACCTTTAGTTCCTTTGGAACGCATGCATGCACGGTCCATATTGGGCCTTGGATGTTGCGACATCCTCTTGAGGGAAACCAGCCGAGTGTACATACATGGGAGCGCGTTCCACATAGCACTCACACTCAATACATATATGTAAGTATGTGGACATGACCATGGCTATATATGTCAGGTATGTACGTTATATAATGATCTCTGGTGTAGCATTTCCTGCCTCCCTCTCCTCCATCACGACAGTGAATAGATGTGTATGCAAATACATGTGCATGTATGGAACATAACAGGACTAGCCTGTACCACACACGTGTCATAGATACACCGAGAGATCAATACATTGGCTTACTGTAAGCATCGCATTGAATTTCTGTGGTAACTCTACTCAATGCAGTGTTTTCTCTTAAAAATATTACGAGAGTACGATACAGAATGTTGAAAATGAAGTTCTGTAGAAAATGTGAATTGTCACCGACATTTTCACTCCTCCTGTATCCTACTATTCAATTCACATTGGCAACATGCATACCTATAGAGAGGGTCACACAAAATACAAACATATGAATGTATGTATACACATACAGATAACATACACGCATACACACATGTACACACATATGCACATACACACACACACACACACACACACACACACACACACACACACACACACACACACACACACACACGCACACACACAGACACACACACATACACCCCAACACACACACACAATACACACACACACTCACACACACACACACACACACACACACACACACACACACACACAAACACACACATACACACACACACACAAATAAGCGCACTCACAATGGTCACCCATCCCAGACAGGGAATCATCTCTTTGATAGACACACACACACACAAGTATGTAGGAAGGCATCCCCTTGGTCAACAGTAAACCCTATTCATGATGTATTTGTCTGATAGATGTGTCATGAATATGATTAACCCAACCTAACAGGAAATAACAATGTATGTAGGAGGGCTACCCCTACACAAGCATGGATTCCTAATATGTGGAAGAACGGACTCACGGGAGAATTCTGGATGGCACACTCACAGTACACCAGCAATTTCCTGCTATAAATGTACAAATGTATGATATTGCGCATCTGTGAACATGTCCTTGTATACACTAAGTTGACATAACCACCCAGCTAACATGGTAAATAATAACACCACCTCAGTAATAAGACCACTTCAGTGATAGGACCACCTAAGTACTAGGACCACTTCAGTGATAGGACCACCTCAGTAATAAGACCACTTCAGTGATAGGACCACCTCAGTGATAGGACCACCTCAGTAATAAGACCACTTCAGTGATAGGACCACCTCAGTAATAGGACCACATCAGTAATAAGACCACTTCAGTGATAGGACCACCTCAGTAATAGGACCACATCAGTAATAAGACCACTTCAGTGATAGGACCACCTCAGTAATAGGACCACCTCAGTGATAGGACCACCTCAGTGATAGGACCACCTCAGTAATAGGACCACCTCAGTAATAGGACCACCTTGGTAATAGGACCACCTCAGTAATAGGACCACCTTGGTAAAGTATAACTACAATAACATACCACTACTGTACTATACAGTACTATAGTACAGTAACTCAAAATAGGACAGTTGGACTCGACTCTTGTAGTCCCAATGGTGGTCTCCATCACCGAGCTCTCCTGAGTACTTAGAATAATCATTAAGACATAATGATGTTATGTTGTCTACTTGCTATCACTGCTGGTTGACATGGATTACAGTACTGTAATATGTACATGATCTGGTAACTAAATGAGGTGCTTGTACTAACCAGGAGTGTGTACTAACTTGGAGTGTGCTAACCAGGAGTATATACCAACCAGGAGTGTGTACTAACCAGGTGTGTGTACTAGCCAGGAGTGTGTACCAACCAGGTGTGTGTACTAGCCAGGAGTGCGTGCTAACCAGGGAGTGTGTACTAACCAGGAGTGTATACTAACCAGGAGTGTGTACTAACCAGGAATGTGTACTAACCAGGTGTGTACTAACCAGGAGTGTGTACATAAAATGTAATGTTTACTATGGTAATTCAAGGAATTTGTATTGTGTTTTCATTTTTGAAAGGAATTTTGCCGTTTTGAAAATCACTCGGTTATGTATGTATCCTTTGTGAACCATATAGTGCGAGGTATAGGAACTAGGGAATTATATATGTGGTGAACTTTTGAAAAATTCCAACTGGCATCTCACAATTTGGTGATTAAACAGCTTGGTGAAACAGTTTTCACATTCATGGTAAATGGATAATACGACTTAATATGTACTTTTCCACCAGCACCAATGTTCACTCTGTGTGCAACGCGCTCCCTAGCTCATGTACACAATGTCAATCAGTACTGATAACAAGTACCTCTGATAAAAAGTACAGATTTGGTGGGCCCTTCAAGATACCTACTAAGCAAGTTTGACTGTACGTATATACGCTCCTTCCAGTCCCTAGCTTATGTATACACTATGTCAACCAGTACTGATAGCAAGTACAGTGGAATCTCTATTAAAGGACTCTCCCAATAAAGGACACAATACAAAGTACCTTTCTACAAAGGACATGTTGGAGGCACCAAAAATGGGCTATCCTACGGTAATAATACATTATTCACCTCTGAAGAGTGGACAACCTCTCTACAGTGGACAAACTACGTAGCAGGTCCCAATGTGTCCATTATACAGAGGTTTTACTGTGCCTTCGATAAGAAGTACAGGTTTGGTGTGCCGTTCAAGGTACTTACTTATGTACCGAGCAAGTCAAACTACATAATGCAAATTTTGGTATATACTAACATTTTAATCTGTTTATCCAAATTTATCCGATCATGGCTGTTACCTCCAATCAAAAATGATCAACTCAATCAAGAGGTGAACAAATCAAGGTGGAATCTACCTACAGAGCAAGATGAAATATGTACTGTAAGTACACTCTACAGGAGTTTATAGTGACAAACATGCATGTACATACATACATACGTGCATGCAAGTACATACATACATACGTACATGTACGTACATAGGTACATAGGTACGTATTGTGACTCTACCACAATGTACATGCACTGTCATGTACATATCACGTCTATTCTAGTCCCTCCTAGAAAACAGTCAGAACGATCGATGAGGTATCTTTGTAACAATCACCATATACTTTGCAAAGGGCATTCGTTAAGTTTTCCCAACCATTGTGCAGTACATTGAAACCATATGTATGTTGGCTCATAACTCACATTCCATACAACCACAATTATTATGTACAGTGGATCTTAAGTTGTCAGTTAATCTGCCACCGCTTTATCCGCCAAACCTTTTAATCTGCCACAATTTCCCAGTACCAATAAAATGTACAAGTACCAATGAATATCTAGTTAATCCACCAAACTTGCTAATCCACCATATTCTTTGAAAACAAATTGCGGTGAATAAACGAGTATTCTCTTCATGTGGGTATAGTGAATGAAGTTGTTGACTCACGTATGCACATACGTATACACACAGTACCAGACGCATGGGTGGGGGCCTGAGTCCAGTTCATATTCCTCCTACTACAGACTCCATGGTCATGAGAGCCCACTTGTTTGAAACCAGCTCGTATATACGCATATAGCCTTAACAGACCAAATGTGCATTTTTACATTACTTCATACAGTATATATAACTAATATATAAAATATTATATAATATATAAAATACTATAATATAACTAACTATAATATATACTGTACATATCAATCACTTCATACAATATATTATATATATATATATATATATATATATATATATGTATATCAATGTAAAGGTTTAGTAAAGAGCTTCCAAGCTTCTTGAGCATATTATATGTGTGTGACTGGGAGTTGTGTATTGTGTTAGTCTTATCGATATATTTGTATGGCAAAGCATTCCAGGTTCTGGAAGTGTCTTGAAATACAGTACAATTTCCTTGCAGGTGAAATCATGGCTAGACTTCTAAACTTCCAAAATCCTCAGCATTGTTGAGGGTGCAACTAGTGTGGTCTAAATAGTGTCACGAGTCAGTCATAAGGCCACCTCAGTAATAGGACCACCTCAGTAATAGGACCACCTCAGTAATAGGACCACCTCAGTAATAGGACCACCTCAGTAATGGGACCACCTCAGTAATAGGACCACCTCAGTAATAGGACCACCTCAGTAATGGGACCACCTCAGTAATGGGACCACCTCAGTAGTAGGACCACCTCAGTAATAGGAATACCTCAGTAATAGGACCACCTCAGTAATGGGACCACCTCAGTAATAGGACCACCTCAGTAATGGGACCACCTCAGTAATGGGACCACCTCAGTAGTAGGACCACCTCAGTAATAGGACCACCTCAGTAATAGGACCACCTCAGTAATAGGACCACCTCAGTAATGGGACCACCTCAGTAATAGGACCACCTCAGTAATAGGACCACCTCAGTAATAGGACCACCTCAGCAATAAGACCACCTCAGAAATAGCTCAGTTCTGTACTGTACCGACACTTTGCTTATCAACTTGGAGCCTATCTTTCTAGACCCCACCTACAGACATTATGAACAGCTTATTTTGTAACAAGTAACCACACTGCATATCATGTATTCAATATACGATAATACGTAATACAGTACAACTTGCTTAGAGAGTACTTGGTTAATATTATACTCCTGGTTAGTACACACTCCTGGCTAGTACACACTCCTGGTTAGTACATACTTCTGGTCAGTACACACTCCTGGTTAGTATACACTCCTGGTTAGTACATACTTCTGGTTAGTACACACTCCTGGTTAGCACACACTCCTGGTTAGTACACACTCCTGGCTAGTACATACTCCTGGTTAGTACATACTTCTGGTCAGTACACACTCCTGGTCAGTACACACTCCTGGTTAGTACACACTCCTGGTTAGTACACACTCCTGGTTAGTACACACTCCTGGTTAGTACACACTCCTGGCTAGTACACACTCCTGGTTAGTACATACTTCTGGTCAGTACACACTCCTGGTTAGTACACACTCCTGGTTAGTACACACTCATGGTTAGCACACACTCCTGGCTAGTACACACTCCTGGTTAGTACACACTTCTGGTCAGTACACACTCCTGGTAAGCACACACTCCTGGTTAGTACATACTCCTGGTTAGTACACACTCCTGGTCAGTACACACTCCTGGTTAACACACACTCCTGGTTAGTACATACTGCTGGTTTGCACACACTCCGGTTAGTACACACTCCTGGTTAGTACACACTCCTGGTTAGTACACACTTCTGGTCAGTACACACTCCTGGTTAGTACACACTCCTGGTTAGTACATACTCCTGGTTAGTACATACTCCTGGTCAGTACACACTCCTGGTTGGTACACACTCCTGGTCAGTACACACTCCTAGTTTGTAAACACTCCTGGTTAGTACACACTCTTGGTTAGCACACGCTCCAGGTTTGCACACACTCCTGGTTAGTACATACTCCTTGTTAGTACACTCTCCTGGTTAGTACACATTCCTTGTTAGTAAACACTCCTGGTTAGTGAGTACACTTCACTCAGTTCCTAGCTCATGTACACTATGTCAACCAGTACTGATAGCAAGTACCTCTGATGAGAAGTACAGATTTGGTGTTCCCTTCAATTTACCTACTAAGCAAGTTGGACTGTACATACATAATATATATATATGCATTGATACAGCTGGAGCTAATAATAGTTGCCACATGCAGTTTCTATACACCAACACAACAAGATGTTGACTGATGATCTGTGTATGAACAATTAAAGGTTTCCTTCTCTAGACATCACAAATAACACGCTTCAGTACTTCAGAAATCAAATTGAACCAATTCAAATTTGATTGAGGTCATCATCACTCAAGCGTGAACACATGATGAATAATATTGTTTACAGTATATTATTATGCATATTATATCCATTGTAGGTATAGGTATATACAATACAATAATTACATAATAGACTAATACAGGATATATAATACAATAATGATATAATATGCATCTTTCTTATATGATATTGCATGAGAACACAGACACCTGTTGTGCATGCTACTAGGTAAGTGCATGTCGTGACATCACCATGGCAACCAAATTACACCTAAAGCATGACGTGACTTAGCACTTTCGTCCTTGTGTGTCTCCGGATCCCTGCTGGATGACCAACATGTCAGATGTGTTCAACATGTCTATTATGTATATGTAATACAGTAATATGCATCATGATTTTATACAGTGCTTACACAATAGTCACATACACATATACAGTGAATTAACGTTAATCTACTACCGCTTTATCCGTCAAACCTTTCAATCCGACACAATTTCCCAGTACCAATATAATGTACAAGTACCAATGAATATCCAGTTAATCCGCCAAACTTGTTAATCCACCATATTCTTTGAAAACCAATTGCGGCGGATTAACAAGTATTCACTGTATTCTCGAGTGCATCCTCCGATGTATGTTCACGTCTCTGCAAATTGAATATAGCCACATTTAATTATCTATCGATATTAATCACAATCGATTGCTATCGCATTGGACACAGGGTACAACATTACCTAAGTAGATTACTCTATACATTGGCAATTTCATAAAGTCTAAAGTCTATACGGCCTAGAAAATATAATGATACACACACTGTTAGCCATCTACAGCATATTGGAGGTAATATTAATCAGATATCTTGATAATTGGAGCAGAATTCATTTCATTCACGCGTTTATATCTGTACACTCGGTCTGAAGGTTGGTGCCGTTCCAGGACGTCTTGAACTGCTCAGGAATGGCATGCTCAGTCTACAGGGGCAAGAAGACAAGGACAATGACCACAGTAACGGTGAAGGTGCTGACTGAGGGTGGTTTTATACACGGCGGCTTGTACTCGTTTATCACACTACATGCCCAAGGGTGGAGAATAAAAATACATAGGGAGCTTACAGACAAGTACACACAGGGTATACTAGGTGAGGACAATTGTAAGCTGTCATACACTGCATGCACACACACACACACACACACACACACACACACACACACACACACACACACAAATATACACACTACATAGGCACGCACACACACACACACACACACACACACACACACACACACACACACACACACACACACACACACTGTACACGCACAAATACACATAACACACATACGTAGGTATGTACAGAGTACAAAGAGCTTCATTTCAAATGAAATTACAGCAAATCATGTTCCTTTGACCCAGGTTAGCAGGCCACACACACACGATTGATCCTAGTACAATAGCACTACAGCCATAACCAATATCCGTTAACATTCCTCAAACACACCAATTGTACAAATCTCCCTACTGCTCTGCAATAGGTATGCAGGGATAGTACAGGACTCTGTTCATATGCAATCTGACACCTTGTATCTGTTGAAACATTACAATCTATTCTGTTGACCGATACGTGACATGTGATACTCTACCGGGGGAATATTTGCTTCTCCTGCTATTTGTCCACACTGTACGTACTTGCTGTCCATATATGGAAACAAACAGTACAATGTTGGGGTTTTATGCAATATGGGAATGTTGGTGTAATACACACCATAAGAGGCGTGGAGGATTAGGCCTATTTCCCGCTTTTAATTGCGACGAACACCAAACAACTTTGCTCAAAACAGACAACACTCCTAGTACGAACCAACTGGAATAAGAGCCCATTCACATAGACTGAATCTTAGAACGTGCGTCCACCCTTCAAAGACTGGCATACTTGGTTGAATGAAGGAATAAGAGCCCATTGGAAGCATATAGCAATAAGAGCACATTCACAGAGACTGAATCTTAGAATACCATATAGCAGGAAATTATCGCAGGACAAAAATTTTCACAGATGGCTCCAAAAAAGAAAATTTGCGGGTAAAATTTTTGCGGATGCTGGCCACAGTCACGCGATAGAACAACGAGAACACCTTATTCACGGATTTTATTTGCATGGATGTTAGGCCAACCGCGAAATCTGCGAAATTTTCGTCCTGTGAAAATTTCCTGCTATACGGTATAGCAGGAAATACAGTAAACAGTATGTCTACCCTTCAATGATCGGCATACTCAGTTGAATGAAGGAATAAGAGCCCACTACATGAAACACTAAGTAATAAGAGCCCACTTCTGGAAGCATGTAGCAATAAGAGCCCACTTCCAAGAAGCATGAAGTAATAAGAGCCCACTTCTGGAAGCATGTAGCAATAAGAGCCCACTTCCAAGAAGCGTGAAGTAATAAGAGCCCACTTCCAAGAAGCGTGAAGTAATAAGAGCCCACTTCCCGAAACACAGAAGAGAGCAGTCAAGTGTGTATGGGATGGTGGGAGTATATCAATGGCATATCCATGCCAACGACCTCTGATACCTGACACGTCTCACATGAGTACATCCTGCATTGAACAGGTCGACACCTCACACATGAACAGCTACACTGGAGGCTGCCCTTTGGAATGCATTCAGAACACAATGGGAAACAGGGCTAACTTATACAACAGCAAACACAACTCCATCAAGACATTTCATACATTGTTTGATACCCCTCAACGAAGGGAACTTATAACACAGTAGGAACTTGATATAGAAGCTTTATAACATTATGAGACCTCAATAGTTGGGCTCTGTACATTGTAACATACACTTACACAAGTCCTTGTAGCACACAATGGGAGTCTAAAACCTTCGCACTCAGAACAATGTGTACGTACATACATACGCATGTATCGCGTACTTACACCCCTACACGCATGTTTATGCACAGCAAGGGATTCCCACTTAACTGGGAATGTTGGGAAATCACTGGACGCCCAGCCAGCATTCAGGCATTAGAAGTACGTCCGCTATGTTATGTATGTGAAGATACGTCACGCAAGCTATGTTTCCCTATGTTGTCTGTACGTATACAGACAAAATATTTGAGTGTACATACGTATAGATGGGAAGTATCATACGTAAAAGGCACACACACAAACACAATGACACACACACACACACACACACACACACACACACACACACACACACACACACACACACACACACACACACAATGACACACACACACACACACACACACACACACACACACACACACACACACACACAATGACACACACACACACACACACACACACACACACACACACACACACACACACACACACACACACACACAGTATAGTAGATTACAAGATGGAGTACAGAGGAGAGGAGAGTCATCAAGATGGTAGGTAATCTGGTTTAGTACACATAATACTGCTGAAAACAAACAACCTACAGTCAAAGGCAGTGTTGACTCTAGTTTACCTGAAGAGGGTGCAGCTCCGTGTTGCACTGCCAACAGTGATAAGGGAAGGTGCACAAGCTCCTTAGTGCATGTACCTGAGTTGGGCATTGTTAATATTGACTGTGCACCGTAGTACCTGTTGCTATTTTATCCTTGAGGAAACACTGTCCAAGAGCTGATGTACTTCAGAGGACAACAAACACTCGCAGTACTCAACAGTTTGTGATCTACAGTGAATTTCCGTTAATCCGCCACCGCTTTATCCACCAAACCTTTTAATCCGCCACAATTTCCCAGTATCAATATAATGTACAAGTACTAATGATTATCTAGTTAATCCACCATATTCTTTGAAAACGAATTGCGGTGGATTAACGAGTATTCACTGTATCAGGTTTTGGGGATAACCGAGTATCACGTACCAAGGGGAGCCACCATCAGAGAGTCACAGTGGCCTCCACCAGAGCAGTACATGAACCAGAAAAACACGATGGAATTCAGAGAGCTATTCACGATATGCAGGACACTATGTTGAAGAACATAGCCAACAAGCTTTGGCCCATATCGAGAGAGTTGTGTAATTCCCTCAAACAAAAAGGCTTAAAGGTATTTAGTGGGGGTGGGAGAGCAGCTGACAACTCAGTACAGTCTACAATGATGGTGAGATCTCAACATGTGGGTAGAATATAGAGGTTCACTCAGTACAGTCTACAATGATGAGGAGATCTCAACATGTGGGTGGATTATAAAGGTTCACCCAGTACAGTCTACAATGATGGGGAGATCTCAACATGTGGGTGGATTATAAAGGTTCACTCAGTACAGTCTACGATGATGGGGGGATCTCAACATGTGGGTAGAATATAGAGGTTCACTCAGTACAGTCTACAATGATGAGGAGATCTCAACATGTGGGTAGATTATAGAGGTTCACTCAGTACAGTCTACAATGATGGGGAGATCTTAACATGTGGGTAGATTATAGAGGTTCACTCAGTACAGTCTACAATGATGAGGAGATCTCAACATGTGGGTAGATTATAGAGGTTCACTCAGTACAGTCTACAATGATGGGGAGATCTTAACATGTGGGTAGATTATAGAGGTTCACTCAGTACAGTCTACAATGATGGGGAGATCTCAACATGTGGGTGGATTATAGAGGTCCACTCAGTACAGTCTACAATGATAGGAGATCTCAACATGTGGGGAGATTATAGAGGTTCACACAGTACAGTCTACAATGATGAGGAGATCTCAACATGTGGGGAGATTATAGAGGTTCACACAGTACAGTCTACAATGATGGGGAGATCTCAACATGTGGGTAAATCATCACAGTACAGTCTACAATGATGAAAACACATCAACACATGAACATACAACCTATCAAGAGTGCCACTCATCACGTGTTGAAGGAACATATGTCACGACCTACATGGAAGGCTTGCTAATGTGCACCAACACACACAACAAAAACAAAGGTTTCACACTTGAATGGCTTCAAGAAGATCAATACGGCACCGAGCCAACGAGACCTTCTCACGGAGCAGCCAGCTGGTAGACCAGCAGCAAACCAGCAGTAATGAACAACACGAAGGGGAGATTGAGTGTACACCTTCCCACAGCCATACAATGACCAGAACCTTATATGAGAATATGACATATGACCCTTCATGCATCATGTGTTTTCAATACTATTGCAGGGGGGCTCGATGGTCTGGTGTTTGGATTCAGTCCTGGCCTCACGTTAATATGGCACAGTTTATGCCCCATCCTTCCTAATGTGACACCCATTGAGAGCCAGTTACATGTGAAATTAAATAACTTTGATGCATGGTCTATACCGTGGTGCTCTAATACTGAGGTGGTCCTATTACTGAGGTGGTCCTATTACTGAGGTGGTCCTATTACCGAGGTGGTCCTATTACTGAGGTGGGCCTATTATTGAGGTGGTCCTATTACTGAGGTGGTCCTATTACTGAAGTGGTCCCATTACTGAGGTGGTCCCATTACTGAGGTGGTCCTATTACTGAGGTGGTCCTATTACTGAGGTGGTCCCATTACTGAGGTGGTCCTATTACTGAGGTGGTCCTATTACTGAGGTGGTCCCATTACTGAGGTGGTCCTATAATCAAAGTAGTCTTGTTATTCTTAAGAGATTGTACTGTACATGCACTAAACAAAGAAGCAACTCACATAGTCACCGTCCGGTCCATTGGGAACCAAGACGTTCATTTCCGAAGACTTGGCAGTGACAAATACGCAATTCATAGAATCCTTGCTAAGGTAGACCTGGCAGCCGTCTGTCTTGTCAATTGAAATAGCTGGGATCACACCAAGCACCTGAAGGAGGATCAAAGATGAGATTGTGTGTGTGTGTGTGTGTGTGTGTGTGTGTGTGTGTGTGTGTGTGTGTGTGTTGTGTGTGTGTGTGTGTGTGTGTGTGTGTGTTTGTGTGTGTGTGTGCGTGTGTTGTGTGTGTGTGTGTGTGTGTTGTGTGTGTGTGTGTGTGTGTGTGTGTTGTGTGTGTGTGTGTGTGTTGTGTGTGTGTGTGTGTGTGTGTGTGTGTGTGTGTGTGTTTGTGTGTGTGTGTGCGTGTGTTGTGTCTGTATGTGTGTGTGTTGTGTGTGTGTGTGTGTGTGTGTGTTGTGTGTGTGTGTTGTGTGTGTGTGTGTGTGTATGTGTGTGTGTGTGTGTGTGTGTGTGTGTGTGTGTGTGTGTTGTGTGTGTGGACGTGCGTGTGTGCGTGTGTGTGTGTTAAACTATAATTGAACATACGTACGTATGTACACTCATGGCAGTCATTATATACGTATATTATTTAACATAATATTTACAAAATATTCACTTATTCATTTGCATGTTATATCTAGAAACAGCATGTACATAGATAAGTACGTATGTACAAATGAACGTATTAATAACTGCACATAAAGTATGTTGTGTGTGATGATTCTACAGACATTAGATGTAGATGTTCAAGACGCACTAACCCACAACACACCATAGATACTCTATACCCCACCCAACACACACAGTACATGTAGTAGATAAATCCCTCCTTGGGTTGGTACATGAGAAATGTACTCACTGCAAAAGACTAGTTGACTGTGAGCGCAGCCCTCAGTCAATTAGTCACCAACCCAAGGAGGGATATATCTATTATGTATCCTGGCAACAAGAAGTGTATCAAAATTAATCAGGTTTAGTCATAAAGTACATCAACTTGACCTGTTCTGAGCTAGTACATGGGAAATGTACATAGGTCAGTTCCTTTGACGTTACCTTCAACCAGGATACATACAGAGCGTGTTGTGTGAGATGGTTTTACAGACACTTCATAGACGTACGTACTAACCTGGGCTTGTACGCTTTGACAATTAACAAATTCGCACATGCTAATGACACTTTCGAACACAACGGCCACTCTTTTGCAGCTGTCTAAAAGGTGAAAAAAAAACACGAAAAATTACAATGAAAACAAGTCCAGGGCACTTTATAACTCCACACCATAGTTAGGAAAAGAGAAAGAAAATCCAATCATATTTTAATAGCTGTTGTCATGGTGATAAGCAACCTTCCCTCCAAAACAATTTATAATGTACACAACAGACATTCCACAGTCCATATGACTCTACACTTCACAGCAAAGTAAGCTCACGTGAACAAAATGTTCACTCAAACTCTTTTGACTTAAGATACAATGAAACACAGTGGAACCTCTCTATTACAAACCTCTGAATTGCAGAAACCACTATAGTGTATGTGTCCCAGTGCAGTACTGTAGTGTATTAAATGACCTCTGAAATGAGGACACCTCTGCAATAAGGACTAAAATCAAGGTCCCAAAGTGTCCTTAATAGAGAGGTTCCACTGTACTATTATTACCGGTCAAAATGGACATTACCATGGCAACCATTCACTATTGCCATGGTAACCACCCATAATTGACAGAAGGGCTTAACAAGATTAAAAGGTCACCATGGGAGCAAGTGAGGAGCATTTGTTGATCTTCTTGAAAACCCTCATAGAAGCCTATTCAACTGAGGTTAGCATCTATGGGTCACACACCACTACACTTGGCAATCAAAGCCCTTGAAAAAAGGCCCAGGTTGCAGACTCTACCCAACACCACCTCTACACCCCCTCCACACACCACCTCTAAACCCCCTCTCCACACACTACCTCTACACCCCCTCCACACACCACCTCTACACCCTCTCCACACACCACCTCTACACCCTCTCCACACACCACCTCTACACCCCCTCCACACACCACCTCTACACCCTCTCCACACACCACCTTCTTACAAAGTCCACACACACACAGATGCTCCACCTGGTGAGTGGAACCTTTTTCTCTATAGACAAACTAAGTAAAACTATCACAAACTATCTCCATGGGATAAACACAAACTACCTTCATGGGATAAACACAAACTACCTTCATGGGATAAACACAAACTACCTTCATGGGATAAACACTCACAAACTACCTTCATGGGATAAACACTCATAAACTATCTCCATGGGATAAACACTCACAAACTATCTCCATGGGATAAACACTCACAAACTACCTTCATGGGATAAACACTCACAAACTATCTCCATGGGATAAACACTCACAAACTATCTCCATGGGATAAACACTCACAAACTACCTCCATGGAAATAACGCTCATAAACTCCCTCCACGTTGTTTGCCTGTACTCCTACCTACTGTAACATCAGCGAAACCATTCACACCACTATGCACACTAAATGGAATGATTAGCCCCACAAACTTCCAAAGAGGCTCCAATTACAGCAGTAATATCAAATCCCATAGGAAAATACATTCCTTTGTGAATTCAAGCCCAAAAAAGCAGGATAAATGAGTAGAAATGTTATTGGTAAACAGTCTGGTTGTCATTGAGACATCTGAGCCGGGAGAGGGGGTACGTAGGTGTGTATGTAGCCATCAAGATCTCCAAAGATCCGAGATTTCACGATGATGTGCAGTGTCTGTAGCAAATAATGGACTTGTCAGAGCAAGTCACATTCAACAAGAAGAGCCTTATGTTCCGGCTGCCACATAGTTTAATGGGAATTGAAATCACCCTGAAAAGCAATTCTGACAGGAAGTGACCAAGCACAGGAAGTCACTTCAAAAGAACTGACCATAACAGGCCATCACCTTCAATGCACAGGGTCACAGGGATCACACACAGGAAGTCACATTTCACAGGTATACTGTAGCATTATGGTCATGTGTATATGGAGTACATAAGCACCGGTGGCCCAAATATGACCCTACACGAAGCTCCCCTCTGAGGGCTGACGGTAGAAGAGGAAGTTGCATCAAACTGTCAAGGAGCCAAAATCCCCAGTGGACACCTACTCACACATGCACACGTGTACTACCTCAACAGTGGCATGATCTAACAGGAACCACTGGTGATACAGTCCAACTTGCTTAGTTAGAACTTTGAAGGGCCCACCAAATCTGTACTTCTTATCAGAGGTACCTACTATCAGTACTGGTTGACATAGTGTACATGAGCTAGGGACTGAGTGAAGTGTACTCACTAACCAGGAGTATGTACTAACCCAGGTACTCACTAAGCAAGTTGCACTGTATATGGAGATATGCCCGACTAACACCTTACGAGGGCACAGTGATGATTCAATCCTCGTCAATCCCAAGATGAGGACTACACCATCGAAATGAACTATGTTCGGCCACGCTTTGTGCAGACCCAACCTCCTGTGAGTTGTAAAATGTACAGCTTTGTCAGTTTCATCTGTGCATGTAGTGGATTTGGCTGGTAAAGATCATTAAATGCGCACACAGTCACTATTGAAAGAACACAGTCAACATTAAAGGCAAATAAAGTCACTATTGAAGGAAGAAAGTCAACATTAAAGGCAAATAAAGTCACTATTGAAGGAACACAGTCAACAATAAAGGCAAATAAAGTCACTATTGAAGGAACAAAGTCAACATTAAAGGCAAATAACGTCACTATTGAAGGAACACAGTCAACATTAAAGGCACAAAACCATTAAAGGCCCACAAAGTCACCATTAAAGGCACACAGATAGCACCGTGGAAATAAGAGTGAGATCAGAGCTACTTCATTCTGAGAGAGACAAGATGATGGTTGAAGCCTTTCGATTCACCAACAGAGGGGGGTAATAAATACCTGGCTATTGACATAACAAGGGGGTGATTACTGAATCTGGGAACACATCTTAATTGATTCTTTGATGACTTCAACATCAAAAACCAATTGAGTATGAACTAAAACCATCTAATTGTCCAACTGATATGGATTTAATCATACAAGCTGCAGTACAATTATACACATAAACACATTACACACACACACACACACACACACACACACACACACACACACACACACACACACACACACACACACACACACACACAACCACATACACAACACACACACACACACAACCACATACACAACACACACACACACACACACACACACACACACACACACACACACACACACACACACACACACACACAACCACACACACAACACATACACACAAACACACACACACACACACACACACACACACACACACACACACACACACACACACACACACTAAACATATTCATAGGTGTCAACCCCTGTTCTACTAAAATATGCATAATGCCAGAGCTTGCAAAGGTTATAGCTGAGTCAGTAGTGCTAAGAGAATATGAGAGTTCAGCATATACCCCACACAATAGGGTCATGTGGTCACTGAGTACACATTCAATACAAGCTGACCTACATCACATGATCAGTACACACTCAGTACAAGCTGACCCACATCACATTACACTGCACACTCAGTACAAGCTGACCCACATCACATGCTCAATACACACTCAGTACAAGCTGACCCACATCACATGCTCAATACACACTCAGTACAAGCTGACCCACATCACATGCTCAATACACACTCAGTACAAGCTGACCCACATCACATGCTCAATACACACTCAGTACAAGCTGACCCACATCACATGCTCAATACACACTCAGTACAAGCTGACCCACATCACATTACACTGCACACTCAGTACAAGCTGACCCACATCACATGCTCGATACACACTCAGTACAAGCTGACCCACATCACATGCTCAATACACACTCAGTACAAGCTGACCCACATCACATGCTCAATACACACTCAGTACAAGCTGACCCACATCACATGCTCAATACACACTCAGTACAAGCTGACCCACATCAAAATGTTTACTGCACACTCAGTTTGAGCTGATGCACACACATTGGTGCTAACACAGCTTGCTGGACACCCTCCATCTACTGTTCAGCCAATTTTGGCAAAAGGTCAGATTATACCAGTAGAACAGCTTGCTAAAGTATGTAGTGTGCCAGCCATCTCATTGACATGGATGAGGAGGGAGAGTGTGTACTAACCAGGAGTGTGTACCAACCAGGAGTGTGTGCTAACCAGGAGTGTGTGCTAACCAGGAGTGTGTACCAACCAGGAGTGTGTGCAAACCAAGAGTGTGTGCTAACCAGGAGTGTGTACTCACCAGGAGTGTGTGCTAACCAGGAGTGTGTACTAACCAGGAATGTGTACTAACCAAGAGTGTGTGCTAACCAGGAGTGTGTACTAACCAGGAGTGTGTGCTAACCAGGAGTGTGCTACTAACCATGAGTGTGTACTAACCATAAGTGTGTGCTAACCAGGAGTATGTATTAATCAGGAGTATGCATTAACTGGAAGTGCATACTAACCAAGTGTATTCACTAAACCATACGTACACGCACTCACCAAGAATGATACCATTGACCTTGCCATCCACTTTGATGGTGCACTTGTTGCACTTGTACATGTACACAGTCTGTGACTTGTTGGTTTCCGTGATAGACAAGTTGGGGTTGTCCTCTTGATACTCCTGCAAATAACAAGGAACACATGTAGGAATAAGGGCAGGGAACAAGGGACAGAAGTACATGTAGTGGAGTCCACTTTGAACAAGAAGGAACATAGGAACAAGGACAGCGAACAAAGTACTGTAGTGGAGTGTGTCATACTTGCTCGATTCAAGTCAAAATACAATTCTGATTCAAATTCTGATGAATTTATTTCCGTGCCCTCCTAAACCACACACAACACTAGGTCTCTCCTCAATCCCACCCTCAAACCACAAAACCTGATTTGACAGAGAAACTTCAAAGAGGAACAGGGACTCATTAAGACTTGGGATGCCTTCAGCCCAATGGCCTTACTCAACAATGAACAGTGCTGCTGCACTGATGAGATGAAAACTGACCACAATCCACTTCTTCCCCTGAAGACCGAAGACGGGGTTCTTCTTCACAGCGGGAGCGGTTGTAACCGGTTTGGTCTGCTTCTTTGCCGGCAGGTCGCCGGCCTTCACCACGGAGCTAGCACGCAATTCGGGATTCTTGTGGGTCTTCATCTCATTGGTGACCTTCTTCAAACCTACAGTACAAGTACAATTCACACACTGTGGATAAGGTTGGTGTGAGGACTGCACACAGTACACACTGCAGACAAAGGACAGCTTGAAGATTGGTATAGGGACTGTACACAGTACACACTGCAGACAAAGGACAGCGTGAAGATTGGTATAGGGACTGTACACAGTACACACTGCAGACACAGGACAGCGTGAAGATTGGTATAGGGACTGTACACAGTACACACTGCAGACAAAGGACAGCGTGAAGATTGGTATAGGGACTGTACACAGTACACACTCCAGACAAAGGACACTGCAAAGGTTAGTATAAGGACTGTACACAGTACATACTGCAGATAAAGGACACTGCATAGGTTAGTATAAGGACTGTACACAGTACATACTGCAGACAAAGGACGGAGAGGACCAGGAGCCGCACTAACCAGACGTGATGTCACCTCCTTTCTTGTTGATCTCAGCAAACAGGTTAGCCTGGACAGCTTTGACTCCACCCCCATCACTGGTTTCTGTTGGTGGAACAACGGCCGGAGGAGGGGGAGGGGGCGGGGCACCTCCGGATGGAGGGGGTGGGGGAGGACCTCCAGAAGCAGGGGTGGAGCTAGGCGTAACAGACAACGGATCCACTCCCTATGGACAAGAATATCAAGTACAGCAAAAATTAAGGCACATACTCAACATAATGTACATTACAAAATATTTGTGAGCGAAAAAATTCGCATCTTGCTACCAAAAAGTGGGGGCAGTCATTCTCACGAATAAATTTTCAAGACTGAGATGACAGCTGCTTTAGTCATTATAGTCCTCCTCCTATTTTCTAACGTTCTATTCTACTTTGACTGCTTCGCATGCTCAGATAAACAGCTTCTGTCGATGTTCATTGATTGTCTGCCATTTCAGAATGACGACACCGTTCATCAAGCCTCCTTGTATGCATACAAAAATATTTGCAGAATAAATATTTACGAATTGGCTCTACTTTCAAAATTCGCGAAAACCATTGGCGGCAAAATTCTGTGATATACGTACATCACACAGTTCGGAAAACCCCAAAACATTATCTTTGTAATATGTAGGAGTCCTACTGGAGACAATCTGTGGTGAATACATTAGGGGAAATGAGTAACTGCCACAAAACTGCATTCCAAACATGCCCAGGATCTAGTACGCCTACATGGTACAAGGATCTACAATTCCAAACATGTTTGGGATCTAGTACATCTTTACGGTACAATTCCGAACACTCTTGGGATCTAATACACCTTCACGGTACAATTTTGAACACTTTTGGGATCTAGTACACCTTCACGGTACAATTCTGAACACTCTTGGGATCTAATACACCTTCACGGTACAATTTTGAACACTTTTGGGATCTAGTACACCTTCACGGTACAATTTTGAACACTTTTGGGATCTAGTACACCTTCAAGGTACAATTCCGAACACTCTTGGGATCTAGTAGGTCTTTACAATACAAGGATACGTCTATCTAAGTATCTAAGAAATCAGTTCTCATGTCCTCCTCCTTCAAGACCAAGAGGACTGTAAGGTGAGAAGTGAGTCCATGGAACTACTACAGTTTAGGCACCCATTGTCTAGGAAGGGAGAGGGGGTGGCTGGTATGAACTAGAGATATCCCACCTCCAGACTGTAGACTCCCTTCACAGTAGAGTTGGGTGACATCCTAAATCTCACACACGATACCGTATGAATGGAAAGTTTCACGGGACAAAACTTCCACGAATCGCTCAATTTTGCAAATTTTGCAAAAAAAGTTTCGCGTTTTTAACACCCACTGCATTAATGGGAAGTCTTAATAGATGTCAATATTGAGTTAAAAGTACTAGTGTCGAATAATAAATGTAAATTATCCTCCATAACTCCGTACTAAACACATAACACCCATTGCGTTAATTGATTGTCAGACGATTACATCATTGAGTGTTCACGAATAAAACTTTCGCAAATACCAGTTTCTTGGCAAAATTCACGAAAATTTTAGTCCACGAAACTTTCCCGCTATACAGTAATTGTCTGCTGTGAATATTAGAATTATCACGGCTATTGAATGGTAGACAATAACAAGGTCATCGCTGTTTGAAGAGAAGATTATCACTAAAATTACAGTGAATCAGTATTTTACGCAAGATAGATTAACTCACGGTAGATATACGTACGTATCACGTGATTTAAATATTGGACAGGTGCAATATTAGCCAACATTTGTGTTTCAACAAAAATTATGATGAAAAATATCACAACAATACGAAAACGTTGATACCAAATATCGTGAAAAATGCGATTATTAAATAATTCCACCACTACTTGACAGTTAGATACTTCTGCTAGTTCACATACATACGTAGTTTCTACACAGTAAGACTAATGTGTGCCACAGTAAAGTCCAGGCGGCCATTTTTATAATACGTAGGTCGACTGAGTGGAGAAGTGGCCAATGAGA
>OZ026561.1:3889368-3899368 GCA_964020155.1 Chondrilla cf. caribensis
TGTGTGTGTGTGTGTGTGTGTGTGTGTGTGTGTGTGTGTGTGTGTGTGCGTGCGTGTGTGTACATACGTACATACGTATGTAGGTAGGTCTGGTTACATTGCAAATGAAGAACTAACACACACACACATCCTATCCTATTTTGATATTATGTACACTGTAGCTTCTTTCTCCTTACAAACAGAAAATGGAAGCTAATGCCACACGTCCGCATGAAAGTATGTACAGTGAAACCTCCCTAATCCGACACCTCTATAATCCAACATTCTCTCTAATCCGACCATTATATGAGGTACAATCACCATACATAAGTATGGTAAGAGGCACTCCATAATCCAACAACCTCCTAATCCAACATTATTCTCAGGTCCCATTGAGTGTCGGATTAGAGAGGTTTCACTGTACTGTATATAAAGATGCATGCACTTGTGTAGTATTCAGTTCTATAAATACAGTGCCATCCACTCACATCAGCATCGTATGCATCCAAGAACTCCGAGCTTACCACGGCAGCTGTGGTGGGAAAATATATGAGTAGACTGGCAGTCAGTTAGGCAGACAGACACACAGAGACAGTCAGACAGACAGAGAGAGATCCGACAGACAGACAGACAGTCAGAGAGACAGACAGTCAAAAGACAGACAGACAGACAGAGTGACAGTCAGACAGACAGTCCAACAGACAGAGAGTCAGTCCGACAGACAGACAGACAGACAGACAGACAGACAGACAGACAGACAGACAGGCTAATGAGAGGGTTGAGTAAGTATGTAAAAGACACGAGGTGTAATGTCTAATGTATGGTAGTTCAACTGTTAATGAAGATCCCATATCCAGCACATAAGCACACACTCAATGCACACACTGTACACCTACAAATTTGAATAAGATGCTGAACCTAACACACACGTACTATAAAGACAGTTTGTCTGATACAGATTAGACCAGCAAGTGCGTCTGACACAGATTGGAGTAGCCAGTGTGTCATTCCGGAAAACACTCAAGTAGGAAAAAACATGAGGCATGATGAGGAAGGGTTCAAGGTGCGTATACACAGGCAAGTAGGTAGATATGTACAGGTACAGTCAAACCTCAGTAATACGAAATTGCTCAGCACAAAATAACCCTTATCATGGACCTTTTGTCAAGTCCCTCCACTTACTACTAATGTACATACACACTATGTAAGTACTGTTAACATGATATTGTGAAGTTGTCCATAGAGTTTAGCGTCAGAGGTTAAACTGTATGTACGTAGCTGGTGGGCACCTAGTATAGTAGCCCCCGGGGCTAAAGGCTCACCGATGTTAAATAAGAGCCCATAACCATAACCATACAGAGGAGATGTAAGAGTATAAGAAAATGAAGTTCGACAGTTTCACAAGAAGTTTGACAAAGTCTCCCAAGAATCCTGCATGTTGCCCTATAACACATTGTAGCCTATCGCATATCAAGATTCCAAAGCCACCCCTCTGGCCCTCAAAGAAACCTGTCGTCCTCCACTAACACAACATAGCCTATACGCACATTCTACAATATTATGCATCAGTGTACGTATCTGTATACACGTGCTGTATGTGTTCATGTAATACATATACAGTACAGTAATACAGTTTGATCAATGCTGACCCACCCATCCCCTATATAGCCCATCCCAAACCATCAAATTGGATTAATGCAATTTTATTTGAACATTAAGTATTGAATGTAAATCTCATTACATCCTCACTGCACAATGGAGGCTTGATTGAGGCTTCAAGTGAACCAGGAAGAAGTCCGTTAACAGGAAAATCATGGAACAATGGACCACTAGTTCAGACGATACTAGCATGTAGGGCACGCCAACTCAGTTTGCATACCTGTACATGCACAGCTGTACATGCACACATGCGTGATATATTCAAATTTCCCGCCAGTTACATTTGTCAACACACGGGCAAGCAAGATATCACCAATTGTGACAATTTCTGAGTTAGTACATTGAAATACAATTAATTTTATACAAAATTCCATGCAAATATCAGGTTATCAGGTGTTATTATTATCCTGGTGGACCACTTTGCCAGAAGACTATTTTACAGAGTCACCAGTCATGATAATAAGTCAATATACAGTGGCGTCGGAAGTGGCGTCAAACTTTCTTCGGAGACCTGGTAGAATTTTCGCAATCCGTATAGCGGGGAATATGGGTGAGAATTATAATTGGCCAAATTGTGAAAATTTCCCAATTTACACTTTTTATTTCATTGATTACACATTTGTTATTTAGTGGTTAAGACATGGGCACGAGGGCAGTATGACATATAAAATACCGAGTCCTGAGCGCGTGTGTATTTTGTCATACAGCCCGAGTGTCCATGTCTTAACCAGTATAGCATCCGTTGCTAACGCTTTATACTGTTGCTAACACTTTATACATTATAAAATTGCTGTACAATAGTACTGTTTCTATGGTAACGGATGCTATACAGATATCAAATCAATAATCATCTTCAATTAACACCCAATGTCATTCCTACTGTCAAAGTAAAAATGGAGATACTATCGGGGGCTGCACGTGTGCGAAGACATGGAATTTCCTGAATAAACTGGTCACCTGATGTACATAAGAAAGAACTCTTAACATGTCCCATTTCGATGAAAATAAATTGACGTTCAGCACTGAAATTTGCCAATTTCACAGTCATGTGCCAGCTGTCATTGAAATGATAGAGCTGGCACTACATGTCCAGCTAATCTTCAAACCCAACTCCCACTAATTGTGTATTGGATGGGAGGATTGTGTCCTGTAACCCAAGACACACATCATCAATTAGGACCCACTTGCATGATGATGTAGCACAGCAGGTGAGAGAAACTCAATCCCCACTCATCACCTCATAAAAACCACAAATCAGGTTATCTGATAAAGCAGTGAATATAATACTTGAACACACACACACACACACACACACACACACACACACACACACACACACACACAAACACACACACACACACACACATACGCACACATACACGCACAAACACACACACACACACACACACACACACACACACACACACACACACACACACATACACGCACAAACACACACACACACACACACACACACACACACACACACACACACACACACACACACACACACACGACATTCTGATATCATGTGAATCCCTAGCACATAGGAATGTAAGCATGTGACATTTTGTTCACTTGAAGGATCAAGGTCAATAATACCCCTTCCACAGTAAGTTCCACTTATAGTCACACTTGATAATGGGACAACGGCCGGGCAGAGAAGAGTCCATGCTACACACTCCACTGATAGTCACACTTGATTATATGACAAGGATGATACAATACATTGAACAACCACTACGTACCACCAGGAACGGAAATTGATTCAAGACGCTTGGTAACAACTTCGAGTCTCTTCACTAAGCCAGCCAATTCTGCAGTTGCCATCCTATAGAGAAAAATTGTGAAATAATGACAGCACACTCTGTAGGTACACAAGTACATCATACACACACACACACACACACACACACACACACACACACACACACACACACACACCATGGCAACCAGTCAGTATTTGCATGTGATAATCATGACAACAAACTATTCCACTAGAAATGAACAAGAGACAATGAGAGGAAGGCTGCTCACAGAAAGCATACTACAGTGCACAAAATTGTCGTGGGTATTGAGACAGTGTAAGGGATTTTCCCTTATATGCCAAAACTACAAATTGAGCACTTTAACAAGAGTTTAAGCTTGAAGCTAGCCACTAACTACACACACTAAGGGAGAACTATACACACATTGACGGTGAGGTGTGCTTCGATGAATCCATTATAGAGGAACCACAGAATATTCTTGTACACACAGCAATGTACATACACCCCACCCACCGTACAATACATACCAGTATATCCATGATAAACACCAGTGCAGACTAAAGATGGAACACCAAAGATACTCTATCTCATGTAACCTGTGGTAAACTCCATAGACACCCTATACTACTGCATTTGGTTACATGTCCCATGCGCCCATGGTAATGAAGAGTCAACTGCTGGAATTCTAGAATCTTCCTATTTGTACGTACGAATATTGTCGGTGGACCTCCACAGGTGGTCCTCCACAGGTGGTCCGAATCACAACACAAAAAGTCTAAGGTAAACCGTCTCTAGAGGGTGGATGGGTTACTCAGGCTCAGTTGACTTCGATAACGAGAGTTCACACAGAACGGCCTTGGCGTCAACCAGTGTTCACCGGCGAAATAACGTTAGCAGTACGTGTTTGAGAGAGTATTCAATGCTGTCTACGTCCAATATCCCCAGACGTACCCATTCATCCAAATGCCGAATAACACATCAACACACTTGAAGCGTAAACCATCGATTATCAGGACAGGGATTGACAGCCATTGGCACAAAACTCAGCCGTTTGAGTTAACAGATGTATAGTACGATGTACACAATAACCGCTCCTTTCTAAAACACGTTATAAGTGTCTACCTCAGCTAGCTCGCGAGGAATCTCACCTTCAGAGCGACAAAAGAAAACCTAAGAACCTTCGACTGACTTCCCGGTAGAAAGTAATAAGATGGCCGACCATGCGTGTGGTTTTAGTATGACGTCACATTACATCATAGCAGGCACGTGAGACACAAATTTGGAAACAATAACATTATAACAGTACATTTATTACGGTATCTAAACAATAAACCAGCAAAAGCATTCAATCATCAGTAATTAAAGTTATATAGAAATATAATTGGGAAAATACATGTTGATACATCAACGTGAAGCTTTAATTTTCCTTGAAGCCATCCGTCCACCTTTGTACATCAGATAAGCAGCTCCTCCGACAAGCACAACTCCAGCTACTGTGATGAAGAACACTGGGTATGCAGCTGCAAAGGTAGCCTTTGCAAATAGATAACCATATCGAACTGTTTCACGTTCGACAGGGGACCCTTTATATGCCCCCTTACAACCGTATGGTGATAAAAGTTTGTGGTGTTTTCCCAATACAAAGTTACGTTTGAAGCAACCGCCACATCTGTAACAAAACCTGGTTTGACAGCGATTACAGCGCATGTTATCGCACCCAGTCGAGCGTTGAATTGGTACCTTGCAGTTGGGACATCTCTGCGCATTGGCCTGTCCTCGGAAATCCTTCGCCTTCATCCACCTCTTGAACATCTTGCTCCCAGCTTGAAGATCCTTGCACTTGATTCCAGCATGCCAAGGTGCGTTGCAGATAAAACACCAATCCTGGAGACAAGAATTGCAGTTGATCCTAATGTCACTTTCACGAAGGTCATTCTTCGGCTTGCCCACGTGCAAGTGGTGTACTGTTATATGTGAACAGAAAGGACAAAGTTTTTCAGTCACGCTGTTACCCTGAGCAACTTTATAACGCATATAACGCTGCCACAGTTCTTGGTTCTCCGTCAGCAATGTTCGGATTTGTGCTTCTTCAATGTTGGCAGTACACGAGGACCCAGGACATGGAATGTTGGTGACACCTTCAGCAAGTTTTGCTCTAACCACGTCAGTGAGGCATGCAGAGCACACCTTCAGCTCACAACAAGACATTTCAAGATCCCCTTCGTTGCAGTAGCAGATGTTGCAGGATACATCAGCGTGTGCATCACACCGACACAGTTCTTCGTTCTCTGTCAGCAATGCTTGGATTTGTGCTTCACTAATGTTTGCTCTGCAGGAGGACCCAGGACATGGGATAGTGGTAACACCATCAGCGAGTTTTGCTCTAACCACATCGCTCAGGCACACAGAGCACACCTGCATCTCACAGCAAGGCATCTCAAGATCTCCTTCGTTGCGGGAGCAGATTTTGCAAGAACTGTGAGCGTGTATACATGATGATGAAGAAGAGGGAGAAGGGGGCAAAGAGTGAAAGACGATATCAGATATTCCTTTCATCATTTTCGCAATATCCACAGCTGAACAATCTCTAACATCAGGCTCACTACCAACTCTTATATTTTGCGACAGGGAGCGCCTGTGCTTCCCAACAGGGACAGACGTCGGTGACAACAAAACAGGCGTTAATAGGGATCTCTCACTGGGGATATTCGTTCGTTCATCAGCGTCGCTGGTGATTAATTCGATTGTGGCGTCAATTGTGTTAACGGCGGATTCGTACCCAGAGCTTGTACTCCCCAACTCCATGTCCATGTCAGAGATATCGGTCTGGTGGAAAGGCAACTCTCGCAGTTCTTCCATGAGTTATTAACTGCCGTCGGGAACACGGCAAAAGGGATGAGTCAACGCTACCTTGTCATTGTTTACAACGTGGAACTGTTTACGTACTCAGAGGATGTACGAAAATAGAACAGTGACGTAACAGTGTTGCTATAAATAGAAAATATCCCATGCTTGTGCTTAAAATAGTACAGTACAAAATTTCCCGACTGCCCAGGGCTGGGGTCACGTGTACCTGCTCCTGTTGTATGGGATCGGGTCGACCACTAGTGGACGCACGTTGTTTGTGTTCTATTGGTACACGGTAGGGACAAAGGATTCCAAAACTTCGGTCAGTCCTTTCGAAAGCAGGAGCGATGCCGAATGTGCAGCTGGGAAGTGTCTTGAACAAGCTTGGACTGGGACGAATGTCTAGTGAAAAACAAGAAACATTGCTGAAATTGTTGATTCTAGTATCAGCCGCCATTTTGTGTGAGCATGTGTTGTGTTTTCTCGTCCATTGTGATCATAATCATTGTGCCATGCACGTTTGTGTACGAGTATGCGTACAAGCGTTACTACTGTAACCTGTGTGTGTATGTGTGTGTGTGTGTGTGTGTGTGTGTGTGTGTGTGTGTGTGTGTGTGTGAGTGCATGTATAAATGTGTACCAGTATGCTTGCACACCTGTACAAAGGAATGTATACATGTATGCACATGTACCTTGTGCGTTTCCTGCAGCTTTTTCCACCAGACTGTTTGCTGTTTTGAGATTTGAAAGTGTTATCCACGAATTTGATCCGTAAGTTAACTTTTTGATATGGACCACCATCCTCCACACTGTATGGGAGATACATGTACAGTATCTACTACACCACCATCCTCCACACTGTATGAGAGATACATGTACAGTATCTACTACACCACCATCCTCCACACTGTATGAGAGATACATGTACAGTATCTACTACACCACCATCCTCCACACTGTATGAGAGATACATGTACAGTATCTACTACACCACCATCCTCCACACTGTATGAGAGACACATGTACAGTATCTACTACACCACCATCCTCCACACTGTATGAGAGATACATGTACTGATTTTTACTTCTCTCTCCTCAGCTACTTCAACTATCGAACAACCCGTTTTCTTACTGAAGAAGGATTTTACAATTTCCACAACTGGTTCGATGATCGAGCTTGGTATCCTCTGGGTCGTATTATTGGAGGAACCATCTACCCCGGATTGATGGTTACATCTGCACTGATTTATCACGTCCTTCATTTCTTCCACATCACGATCGAGATCAGGAATGTCTGTGTGTTCCTCGCTCCTCTCTTTTCCTCATTCACAACCATCGTCACTTACCATCTCACGAAGGAACTGAAGGTACGAGTGCATACTTAATCCACCACCGCTTTATCTGTCAAACCTTTCAACCCACCACAATTTCCAGTACATATACAATGTACAAGTACTAATATATACCCGGTTAATCCACCAAACTCATTAATCTGCCATATTTTGCCATAACAAATTGTGGTGGATTACCAAGTATTCACTGTATGTTCACACGCACACATACACACGCACACGTACACGCACACACACACACACACACATGCACGCACACGCACACACACACGTGCATGCATTGTATTTATTTACAAATTGGTGTTTGTTGGACGAGCACAACTGTGTGATCTCTCTGCATTTGTGCCCCTAGGGGCCAGGGATTTGACTGTCTGTTATCTCTCCCTAGGGGCCAGGGGCAGGACTGATCGCAGCAGCAATGATATCAATTGTACCCGGTTACATCTCCCGTTCTGTTGCTGGATCCTACGACAATGAAGGGATTGCCATCTTCTGCATGTTACTGACTTACCTTCTTTGGATCAAATCGGTTAAAACCGGCTCTCTCTATTGGTCCACCTTCTGCGCTTTGGCATACTTCTATATGGTGGGTTTGGATTGGGTTCGGTTAACAAGGTGTGGTACTAGATGAACCATCTGACGTTTGCACAGAGTTTTGAGTGTGCCTATACATACATAAAATAGTAATTCTTTGATTTATGTGTTAACCATTGAACATGTGATAGTCACACTAACCAATTAAATTGTCAGTATGTCTGACTATAGAGTGAGAATCAATTGGTTTATGTGACTATCACATGTTGACGGTTTGGACCAATGGAACAGCTGGACGGAATCAAACTCCCTCGTTCCTGCACTGTAGGTCTCCTCCTGGGGTGGATATGTCTTCCTCATCAACTTGATCCCCATGCACGTGTTGGCCCTCATGGTGACCGGAAGATTCTCTCATCGGGTGTATGTTGCTTATTCCACTGTGAGTAGCTGTGTGTGTGTGTGTGTGTGTGTGTGTGTGTGTGTGTGTGTGTGTGTGAAAAGTGTGTGTGTGTGTGTGTAAAAAAAGTGTGTGTGTACATGTACGTATGTGTCACTGTGTGTGTGTGTGTGTGTGTGTGTGTGTGTGTCTTTCTGGTTTTTTTTTGTTTTTTTTGTGTGTATCTGTCTGTGTTTGTATTTTTTGTGTACAAGTGTTGGTGTTTTTCGTGTGTATTTTCATACAATGTACATACACCATATCAGACATGCTAACTCGATGTACTCTCGCACACATGCAGGTCTACTGTCTGGGGACGATCCTGTCCATGCAGATTTCATTTGTAGGGTTCCAACCAGTCCAGTCTAGCGAACACATGGCTGTGAGTGGAGCAGTTACTAATTGAATACAACTCAGCCTCATTATGGAGGGGTGGTGTGGAATTTGGTTGTAGTTCAGTACAATACTCAGCCTCACTATGGAGGGGTGGTGTGGAATTTAGTTGTAGTGCAGTACAATACTCAGCCTCACTATGGAGGGGTGGTGTGGAATTTGGTTGTAGTTCAGTACAATACTCAGCCTCACTATGAAGGGGTCGTGTGGAATTTGGTTGTAGTTTAGTACAATACTCAGCCTCACAATGGAGGGGTGGTGTGGATCAGTTGTATTAGTTCAGCAAAGACTCAGTGCTGATATACAGTAAAGAGATCTAAGTGTGCCAATGACGTATTCCACTCAAGCATCCCCTTATGTGTTACTGTACATGTACGCACAGGAATTCAGCCTTTTTTCTTCCTTTCAGGCTTTTGGTGTATTTGGACTCTGTCAGATTTACGCCTTTGTGGAGTATGTCCGATCGAAGCTGACTGCAGGCCAGTTTGAAATTCTTTTCAAAACCATAGTGGCTCTGTTAGTGGTTGCCGTGGGAGCGGTTGCAGCTGTTCTGACAATCACGGGAAAGATCTCCCCCTGGACTGGCCGTTTCTATTCGCTTCTCGATCCTTCCTACGCCAAGAACAACATCCCCATCATTGCATCTGTCAGCGAACATCAGCCAACCTCGTGGTCCTCGTTCTATTTTGATCTACAATTGCTAGTTTTTATGTTCCCGGTTGGCCTCTACGTGTGCTTCTCCAAGCTGACCGATGCCAACGTTTTCATCATCCTCTACGGTGCCACCAGCATCTATTTCGCTGGTGTGATGGTGCGTCTGATGCTGGTATTGGCTCCAGTGATGTGCATCTTGTCTGGGATTGGAGTGTCCTCGCTGTTCAATACCTACATGAAGGTACGTTTGTTGACCTGAATAGGTGGTGTGTGTGTGTGTGTGTGTGTGTGTGTGTGTGTGTGTGTGTGTGTGTGTGTGTGTGTGTGTACATGCGTGTGTGCATGCACGTGTGCGTGTGTGTGTGTGTGCGTGCGTG
>OZ026561.1:3901868-3914368 GCA_964020155.1 Chondrilla cf. caribensis
CCTACACGACCGAACACTGGATCGTGCGAATCTACAAAGTCAAGGATCTGGAAAACAGAGGTGGTTAGGAGATTCACTGGTGAACAGGAACTATACGAGGAAATTAGGCAAATTTATTAAAAATTATGATATTCATTGACTACATGTTTCTGCATAATTCTTATGAACATGATCTTTAATAATGATGCATGTAATTGGAGCTATAAGAAACAAATTATTTGCACGTATATGCATCAATGTGGTAATTGTTTGCATGCAGTACATGCATGAAGATCAGTATATAAGTTGCAGTACGTTTGTTTACTACGTATGTAGACGAATGTTAATACAGAGAGTCATGGGGTGAATCTGCTGCATTCTGTGCTGGCTATTGGCCATTGAGCCCAATACTAAGTAAGCCTACCATATGCCAGCCTCTTGCCATTCAATACTGGTATACTTGGGACTCGCGTGACTGGTCTCCCAGCTGGAATTGTGTCTTGAATTTGCGTAACATATCCGTAACAGTAAACAAGCAAAGTACATTTACATAGACCGTCAGCCATTTAATTTCAATATATATTCAAACTTGTAACACGTTTTCTGACATCATTCGATAGCTACATCATAGGAGAACGTGTTTCCGTTGTAAGCACTCTAATATCGTACTCCGTTCACAAGATATGGACTGTTTCATGGACACCCCTGTCTACATTATAACTTGAGAATAACTCGCTTCCGGTTTATTCCATTACAGTCCGTGTATTCATGACGTCACGTTTACTCAAACTTGTAAAGAAAAGTACTGGAGGGTGGTTTGTGGACACTTTTGTCAGAGCCATTCACATATATTGTATAGAAACAGTGATGTTGCTATTGAACTTGTGGGCTTGCTTAGGTTGGCCCCAAATATATTTTAGTATAATGATAATGCACCATTTTGATTATGTGCATCATCGGATTTTTGTATACTTATATATATTTTATATATTTTAGTACAACAATAATATTATATTATGCTCCATTTTGATTATGTGCATCATCGGATTCCTGTATACTTCGCCAATCAGATACTTGACAGCTATGGCCACAGCTAGGCTACAAGCACAAGAAGCATATTTCAAATCGTCCAATCAGATTCAACCAAGGTCAATAATAATTTGTAAGCACTCCAAATATCAACAACAATAGTAATGATAATAATAATACAAAGAAATAATTAATTCAATAATTGATGGTTGTTCGAATTGAACTTAATTTGATTGACACACAGTTATGTCATATTAATATTGCATTATTCCTAGACTTATTTGGAGTGATGAAGCCAAAAACTAGTTACCTATCAGCGTTCTCTGGAGGGCAGTCGTATGCTCCTGGTGGAATACGCACACACTTCCTCTTTGGGACGTACTTGTTGGCAATCTTCCAGAATTTCCCAAAGTCGACTTTGAAATATTTCGCATACTCTCTTCCGCTTTTCAGAGCATCCCTGCACACCTTTCTGTCAACTGAGCATTTCAGTGGATTATCCTTGTAGTCCCCTTCGAAGGCCTTACTACAAAAGAACTTGGAGAATTCGAGGGGATTGTCGACCATGTACAGCTTAGCTCTGGAACTGAGGAAGTACTGAGTCTGCCAGTCGGCGGCATGAAAACCTTTCACTCTCATCTTCCAGTAGCGAAACAACTTTTTAGGAGAAGAGTCCCACTCCACGTAGCTCTCGTAAGAGCCGTCCAAGGAGGGGATCCTCACCTGCATGTTACAGGTGTCATTGGCCCCAGTGCCAGCCAAGTCATACACTGCGTCGTTGCCGTTCGTGTCGTACACCATTGAATTGGGAGAGAATTCCAAGTTGGAGGGCGGGTCGAAGAAGAAATCCCACGATGCCGTATCCATCTCTTTCGTGGTGGCTCCAGGAGCAAGCTCGTTACCAATACCAACAACTGGTTTCCCGGGGGTGTAGTCGCAGTTGCATTCACCATAAGCTTCACTGCAAACATTGAATATCTCTTGGGCTGAACAGGAGAAGTCTACGTCTGCGTCTCGCGGAGTTCTTCCAAGGAACTGGTCTCGCACGGATCCCCCAATCACAAAAGACATGCACCCGCCCTCTCTCATGGTATTGAGAACATCACCAACAGTTTTCCCACCTAATCCGGCCACTTCAACCGTGTATAGGGCTGCAATACCAGCCGTGACTGCAGCAGATCGAAGCACTTTCACATGTTTGGCCTCCCAAATCTTGTCCTCATCTTGGAAGGGCTCGGGGTAGGACAGAGTGGACTTGTCCACTGGCACAGAATCATCACAGGCTGTTACATCCCTTTTGACTCTGGAATACACGGCTTCAGCATGGTCAAGATTGAGAGCTATTTTCACTCTGGATCTCCTGACACCTTCAACAACCACCTGTCCGGTCAAGACAAGGATGAGGAGATATATGGCAGTGCCTTGACTCATGGTAACTGAACAAAGTGATAGAGAGCGGAAGTTCAAACTACAGTCCAGTGGAGTGATAGTATAGCCAGTGACTAGGCCTATTTGTAGAACCTGGTAAGCCTGCTAGGGTGGGTGTTTTGGGACTGTGTGTTATCAGCTGTGCTCCCACCACAACACCAGCTGTGGGGGCCTGATGTCACATCCCCCACCATAGAATTTGATTGGCTGAGGTGACAGACTCAACATATAGGCTAGGAACAATGAATATCACAGGTGTTGATGGTTGGTGATGATGAATTGTACTAGATTAATGTGATCATCAGTATGTGGGGGCCTTAGTGGTGATAGTGTGTGGGTGGAGCCATTGGAATCATGTGTGGGTGGAGTAGCAATGATCATCCTGTGGGTGGAGTAGCAGTGATCATCATGTGTGGGTGGAGTAGTAGCTAGTGATCATAGTGTGTGGGTGGAGTAGCAGTGATCATCATGTGTGGGTGGAGTAGCAGTGATCATCATGTGTGGGTGGAGTAGCAGTGATCATGTGTGGGTGGAGTAGCAGTGATCATGTGTGGGTGGAGTAGCAGTGATCGTGTGTGGGTGGAGTAGCAGTGATCATGTACGTGTGGGTGGAGTAGCAGTGATCATGTGTGGGTGGAGTAGCAGTGATCATGTGTGGGTGGAGTAGCAGTGATCATGTGTGGGTGGAGTAGCAGTGATCATGTGTGGGTGGAGTAGCAGTGATCATGTGTGGGTGGAGTAGCAGTGATCATGTGTGGGTGGAGTAGCAGTGATCATGTGTGGGTGGAGTAGTAGCTAGTGATCATCATGTGTCGGTGGAGTAGCAGTGATCATGCCACACACACACACACACACACACACAACACACACACACACACACATACACACACATACACACACACACACACACACACACACACACACACACACACACACACACACAGACACACACACAGACACTAAGTTTGTGCAAAGCAGATTAATCACCACAGGTGCAGTGATAGGAACCCCACAGAGTGGTGCTGACTGGTATCAGCAACAACTCCAAATTTGAATATCCACTGTACCAGGACGTGCGTCTCTGCGGGCTACTTCGTGTTCATCACATAAAAGGTCACGGCCTTCGCTCAGGCCCTCACAGTGTATGAACCTCTGTATCGTAGAGAAGAACAGCCAAATTCCTGCTCTCTATCACTTTGTTCAGTTACCATGAGTCAAGGCACTGCCATATATCTCCTCATCCTTGTCTTGACCGGACAGGTGGTTGTTGAAGGTGTCAGGAGATCCAGAGTGAAAATAGCTCTCAATCTTGACCATGCTGAAGCCGTGTATTCCAGAGTCAAAAGGGATGTAACAGCCTGTGATGATTCTGTGCCAGTGGACAAGTCCACTCTGTCCTACCCCGAGCCCTTCCAAGATGAGGACAAGATTTGGGAGGCCAAACATGTGAAAGTGCTTCGATCTGCTGCAGTCACGGCTGGTATTGCAGCCCTATACACGGTTGAAGTGGCCGGATTAGGTGGGAAAACTGTTGGTGATGTTCTCAATACCATGAGAGAGGGCGGGTGCATGTCTTTTGTGATTGGAGGATCCGTGCGAGACCAGTTCCTTGGAAGAACTCCGCGAGACGCAGATGTAGACTTCTCCTGTTCAGCCGAAGAGATATTCAATGTTTGCAGTGAAGCTTATGGTGAGTGCAACTGCGACTACACCCCCGGGAAACCAGTTGTTGGTATTGGTAACGAGCTTGCTCCTGGAGCCACCACGAAAGAGATGGATACAGCATCGTGGGATTTCTTCTTCGACCCACCCTCCAACTTGGAATTCTCTCCCAATTCAATGGTGTACGACACGAACGGCAACGACGCAGTGTATGACTTGGCTGGCACTGGGGCCAATGACACCTGTAACATGCAGGTGAGGATCCCCTCCTTGGACGGCTCTTACGAGAGCTATGTGGAGTGGGACTCTTCTCCTAGAAAGCTGTTTCGCTACTGGAAGATGAGAGTGAAAGGTTTTCACCCCGCTGACTGGCAGACTCAGTACTTCCTCAGTTCCAGAGCTAAGCTGTACATGGTCGACAATCCCCTTGAATTCTCCAAATTCTTCTGCAAGAAGGGCTACGGAGGAGACTACGAGGATAACCCAATGGTTTGCACAATTGATAGGAAGGATTGCAAGGATGCTCTGATAAGTGGACGAAAGTTCGCAAAGTATTTCAGAATCGACTTTGAGAAATTCTGGAGGATTGCCAGTAAGTACATCCCGAAGAGGAAGTGTGTGCGCATCCCACCAGGAGCATACGACTGCCCTCCAGAGAATGCTGATAGTAGGAAGTAATCATTCAGCTTCAAAACTCCAAATGAATTTTAGGACCAAATATAGCAAAGGATTCGATAACTAAAGTTAATATGTCAATTATAATTTTAGTTGGATTTAAAATATAGAATTAATCAAATTAGTCATTTTTATATGCTTATCAATCTTTGGAGTTTTCACGATTTTAATAATGAAGTTTGAATTTTATTGATGGCATGCATGTTCAATATCTAGTGCATGGGTGCACGTAGTGCACAATACAGCTGATGAGCCTGTGCAGTATATAATTAACACTCAAGGATACCATTGATTGATAAAGTCGCTGAGATGGATGGTTTTAGAGGAAAGAGTAGCAGAGAGAAGACAGCATTCATATTATCACAAGCCTGTTCAAAGAATAACATTTTAAATCACCTTAGCGTAATGTGGTCAGCCAGCTGCAGATTTAGTGTGTAACTCATTATTTTGTAATTGTGATGGACTAGTGTACTAGATACTCCATAGTTAATTCTGTTGTTGTGTATTGATGTATAGTGCTACATAGGACCAATGGTATGTCCTAGCACCTTTGGGTGTGGTGCACTCAAATAATTATTGATTGATTGTTTGATTAATCCGATCGAAAGCTAGATGATTACTTCCTACTATCACCACTCTCTGGAGGGCAGTCGTATGTTCCTGGTGGGATACGTACACACTTCCTCTTTGGGATGTACTTGTTGGCAATCCTTCAGAATTTCTCAAAGTCGATTGATTAATTGATATAATATTATGATTGATTTCCGTTTACTATGTTGAACATACATCTTTTAATCTGTATATACCTCGATAACCGATGCTTCTGACTATCGGAAGGGGAAAGAAGGAGGCTTACAGGATCAAACACTCCCACCCTTATAGGCATTGGAACTAGAACACCTAGTGATGCTATAGCTTGCATAAGGGAGAAGTCAGAATATTAATAGGCTGCTGGCCATGGTCTATAGTTGGGAAACTCCAGGAAGCCTTTAGATATAATATGGATCGATCATACACAGTGATCAATCAGCATAGTTTGTGGTTTTGTTTGTGTGAGGGTAACCTCTATGCATGGAGGACAGGGTCTGTGTGTGTCAGGTGAACACGAGAGGGCCTGCAACACTCCAGGTATGAACAACGAATTGAATATAGATCATTGTAATATCCATGGTAGACCAAGGGTCAGGGTCAGGGGTATCTTATTTAACCTGGGGAACCGTTAGCCATAGACTACTATAAGTGGTACCCAGAAAAGAAAAGTAAGTACATAAAAAGAACAGAAAAACCACGAGTACAAAAATAACACAAAAATATAGAATCATAGAATATAGAAAATAGAATATAGAACATAGCATATAGAATTAGTAGTTAGTAGTTAGTACACACTCCTGGTTAGTACACACTCCTGGTTAGTACACACTCCTGGTTAGTACACACTCCTGGTTAGTACACACTCCCAGTTAGTACACACTCCTGGTTAGTACACACTCCTGGTTAGTACACACTCCTGGTTAGTACACACTCCCAGTTAGTACACACTCCCAGTTAGTACACACTCCTGGTTAGTACACACTCCTGGTTAGTACACACTCCTGGTTAGTACACACTCCCAGTTAGTACACACTCCTGGTTAGTACACACTCCTGGTTAGTGCACACTCCCGGTTAGTACACACTCCCGGTTAGTACACACTCCCAGATAGTACACACTCCTGGTTGGTACACACTCCTGGTTAGTGCACACTCCCGGTTAGTACACACTCCCGGTTAGTACACACTCCCAGATAGTACACACTCCTGGTTGGTACACACTCCTGGTTAGTACACACTCCTGGTTAGTGCACACTCCCGGTTAGTGCACACTCCCAGTTAGTACACACTCCCAGTTAGTACACACTCCCAGGTAGTACACACTCCCAGGTAGTACACACTCCCAGGTAGTACACACTCCTGGTTAGTACACACTCCCGGTCAGGGTCAGGGGTATCTTATTTAACCTGGGGAACCGTTAGCCATAGGCTACTATAAGTGGCACATAAGGAAAGACCAAGTGCATGTAAAGGCATATAACCTGGAACCTATAATAGCTTTTCATACATTATATGTAACTGGTGATGCTGCTTGTGTGAGGGGTATATAATAATATGTGTGTGGATAACAGGGTTTAGGTGACCAGAAGGGTGACAGGAGAGGATTAAACACACCGAGTATGACCATTACTGTCAATATTGTCAAATTGGATGAATTATAAACCTTTAGTAGCTACATGACATTGTGCTTAGACCCGGTTAATGATCCTGCTTGTGTGAAGAGAACATGCTACAGAAGACATTAGGAACCACTTAAGATGGTAGTGAGACGTTAGGAATCACTCGTACGGTAAGTAGGATGTTTTTTCCGACATTGAAGACGCACGTACCTAATTCTAGATGCCACTGAATTACAGAGTGTTACTGTTGGAAGTAGGCATTCAGAGTTGATAAAAGTTAATCATATCACTCCCGTGTTCCCGGAGTTCCAGGTTTTTAAGTTTGCATTGGAAGTGAGGACACAAATAAAATGGCGGACACCGATAGAGACGTCGAGGAGGAAAAAGGACTATTCGAACATGAAGACGGGGTTTTAACCGAAACGGATGACGAAGAACCAAGTGGAAAAACTTCGGCGACGTTACTTCAAAGAATGAAGAAGTCCGAAAAGGCCAGAACCCTTCTGTCATACCGTGACAAATTTGTTGGCCTTTTTCCTAAGAAGTGTAGAGAAAAGTTCGACTCCTTCTGGATCATTGCCATAGCTATGATCGCCTTCGTTGTGGTTGTGGCGATTTCTCTGATCATCGCCATACAGTTTACGGTTAAAGATAAGGGAGCAGTTGCTACGGACAATTCTGATTGTACCAAACTGGCAGAACGAATACTGCAGCGAAGAGGATCGGCAGTGGACGCGGCGATCACAGCTATGTTGTGCCTGGGGCTGTATCAGCCGGAGTCTTCTGGTATCGGAGGGTAGGTGTTTGTGTGTGTGTGTGTGTGTGTGTGTGTGTGTGTGTGTGTGTATACGTGTGAATGCGTGTGTGTGCACATGTACATGTGTAGTTTTTCAGGTTTTGTGAAATTTCAAGATTTCTAGAGTGGACAGTTCCCAAAGAGCTCACCATTGTAGCACAATGTTACCTACATACGTATGTGTCACTGTTAACACTGATTGTGAGGGTACTGGAAGAACCTTGTCTTCTTATGTAGCCATGTGGACAGCACTTGTATCTACGTCTGTTGCTGGGAGAAAGTATCAGATTAGATTTACGTTAGATTTACGTTGGTGTCTTTATTTCTTTGCTTCTTCTCTTCCGTTTGCAGGGGTGGGTTTATGATCGTCAGGGACCCAGATGGCAGTGTTACGGTCATTGACTTCAGAGAGGTTGCTCCCTTCGGTGCCACAAGGGACATGTTCAAAGGGGATCCAAACTTGATCCGATCTGTGAGTGATGCTGACTGTAATAAAGTGTAGCATCAGCTCGTGGTACTCAAGTGAAGATTCAAACATAGATTTTGGATAAACATGAGCGTTGTACATACATACATGTGGGTAACAGAGTTCAGATAGTTTGGAGATGAGTACAGTTATTGATCTACAGTGAATTCTCGTTAATCCGCTGCCGCTTTATCCCCCAAACCTTTTAATCAGCCACAACTTCCCAGTACTATTGTAATGTACAAGTGCCAATTGGAGGAAGGGATCGATCCAAAGGCATTAAATGTGCACTCTACCTGGGTGAAAGGGTTAAGAGTCCATGTGCAGCTCACGTATCCCCACTCCTAAGGTAACAGGGAGCGGCCCACCTGCACCTGGTGTATCCCCACGTACCCCTAGGGTAAGGGGGAGCGGTCCACCTGCACCCGGTGTATCCCCATCCCTAGGGCAAGGGGGAGTGGTCCACCTGCACCCGGTGTATCCCCACCCCTAGGGTAAGGGGGAGCGGTCCACCTGCACCCGGTGTATCCCCACCCCTAGGGTAAGGGGGAGTGGCCCACCTGCACCCAGTGTATCCCCACCCCTCCCTCTGTTTTTGGTACGTACTCACTGGGTGTTGTATGTTCCCCAGGGTGGACTGGCAGTGGCAGTGCCCATGGAGCTGTGTGGAATAACTGAGGCCTTCAACAGGTTTCACAAGTGAGTTCTGGACTATATTGGCAACCTTGTCTTCCTCACGTGCTCGATCAAGAGGCCAATCAGAACACTTGACAAGCAAGAAAATTCCCCTGACATTGTTTTTTGTTGTTGGAGTTCATCATAACGTGCCTGGTGTATTAAACATAGTTGTACATACACACATATGTACGTACGTACGTTCATGGTGGTTCTGGATTTGTCATTCTCTGGCGACACTAATATGAGTAAACCTACATATTTATTAGAAAGCCACTCATGTATGATCAATATTATTCTGACAAGAAATTGTCAATACCATCCGACTTTGCTGGAAAATTGAGCCATGAACATGTTTGACACATATCGACACCAGTTTATTCTCATATTTCTCCACATGTACTGTACGTACATACCTTTGTGTATATGTATGGTACACCTACGTACTATAGGTGAGGGTGTTCTGTACGTACTGTGTGTGTATGTATGTAAGTGTGAGTTTTGGGTGTGTACATACGTAGGTATGTTGGTATGGATATTGGGTCAAAGGTGTTGGAAGCATTAAAAAGTGGGAGGCCACACTATCATCTGAGGCTGGACGCAGTTGTGAATGAAAATCTAAACGTATTCATAGTTATTCCCTCTGTCAGCACTCTCCAAGAGACAAATAATACCATTTAGGATATAAATAGTAAGGTTTTGGTTATGTAATTACTTTTCTCTGTGGATTAAAATTAAAAAACCCACTGGTGCTGTACTAAAAAGTGGGGCGCCCAAAGTTGCCCCAGTCGCCCCTATTCCAACGCCACTGTGGGTGAATGTATGTATGTATGTAGGTATGTATGAACATGTGAGCCTACTCTACATCATATAATAATATACGTAGCATGCATATACGTACGTATGTACGTATATGCATGCTACGTACGTACGTATGTACATATAGTATGGGAGTTGTGTATGTATGCACATACACGTGTCTACTGTCATATGTGTTGCATGCGTGTACATGAGTACATGCGTTTGTGTGTGCTTACTGCCAGTGGTGTGGTGTTACATACCCACATGTGCGTATGTGTGTGCTTACTGCCAGTGGTGTGGTGTTACATACCCACATGTGCGTATGTGTGTGCTTACTGCCAGTGGTGTGGTGTTACATACCCACATGTGCGTATGTGTGTGCTTACTGCCAGTGGTGTGGTGTTACATACCCACATGTGCGTATGTGTGTGCTTACTGCCAGTGGTGTGGTGTTACATACCCACATGTGCGTATGTGTGTGCTTACTGCCAGTGGTGTGGTGTTACATACCCACATGTGCGTATGTGTGTGCTTACTGCCAGTGGTGTGGTGTTACATACCCACATGTGCGTATGTGTGTGCTTACTGCCAGTGGTGTGGTGTTACATACCCACACGTGCGTATGTGTGTCTCCTCCAGGTTGGAGTGGTCTGCTCTGGTGGACCCTGTCATCGACAAGGCCTGCAACGGGTTCGTCGTTTCTCCTCATCTTGCCCGCGCCCTCCATTACATCAAGGACGAGCCCCTCATTGCCAACTCCACCATCTTCAAGAATACCTTCTACAATAATGACCAACTAGCTAAGGTACATATGTACGTCTGTATCCTGGTTAAAGGTACGTAACATCAAAGGAACTGACCTATGTACATTTCCCATGTACTAGCTCAGAACAGGTCAAGTTGATGTACTTTATGACTAAACCTGATTAATTTTGATACGCTTCTTGTTACCAGGATACATGTAGTAGATACGTACGTACGTACATATGTAGGTATAAGTGTTGGCTATGTACATATATGTGTACATGTGTGTCTACTGTACAAGCCTATGGGTGAGGTGTGAGGTATTCATTCACAAGTTGAGGAAATTCCTACTGTACTTTCTGCAGAGTAATTGCATAACCCCAGTGACACCAAAGTGTTACAACACTTTCTAAACCACTTTAAATACAGTAGAAACTAGTTCAACACACTAGCATGTAAACGGTGTAAGGCGATCGCATAATGCTGCCAGGTAAACCACCTCTCAGATTGATTGAAACCATTTTCGGGCACTTTAGTACTCAAGCATAACCAGGGCTTTGAGTAACGTTTCTGAAAAATCCTACAAACAATGCTGGAAAATCCCTGAAAAAATACATATTATTCCTGCAAAAATCTCCACAAGGTTTACTATGGTGCATCCCTGCATATTATCCTTGTCTGGTTTTCGTGGGTATCAATGCCAGATTCACCGCGTATGGTGATATGTTGTGTGTGGTTGTTATACTCTGGAATGTCTTGTGTATTCTGTTTGTATCAGGCAGGAGATGTTATTAGCAACAAGCGGCTGGGAGACACATTACTGAACTTCAGAATGCAAAAGGATCCTAATGCATTCTACAGTGGAACCACTGCCAATCAGACTATCTCCTTGGTGTGTGTGTGTGTGTGTGTGTGTGTGTGTGTGTGTGTGTGTGTGTGTGTGTGTGTGTGTGTGGTGTGTTTGTGTCCGTTTGTAGAGTGTAGTTATATTAACGTACGTACATCCACACATATGTACATATGCATACATACATACGTATATAGAATTAATGTTGACTTTCAGATAAGTGAATATGATGGGGTGATGACAATGAAGGACTTTGAGAATGTTTGTAAGGAAGTGAAAGTGTATACTGGGGATGATGTGCTGAAGATGGAGTTTAACAGTGAGTGCTACATTGTGTGTGTGTGTGTGTGTGTGTGTGTGTGTGTGTGTGTGTGTGTGTGTGTGTGTGTGTGTGTGTGTGTGTGTGAGTACTACATTGTGTGTGTGTGTGTGTGTGTGTGTGTGAGTACTACAGTGTGTGTGTGTGTGTGTGTGTGTGTGTGTGTGTGTGTGTGTGTGTAAGTGCTACATTGTGTGTGTATGTACGTATGTATGCTCTTGTGTGTATGTGTGATAACACAGCTCCATCCTAATCCTCCCCATACTCACCTATACCTTCTCACATGTAGACCACACCGCCTACACTCCTCCTGTGCCTTCCAGCGGACCCGTTCTGCTCTCCATACTGAACATTCTCAGTGGCTACCAGCTCAGTAATGCTGATCTCACAAACGACGGATACGCTCATGGTGTCGACTACCAGAGATTGGTGGAGGCCTTCAAGTTTGCCTTTGGTGCCCGAGACCACCTCGGTGATCCTGATGTGTGTAGTGTGGAGAACTGCAACACCACAATAGCAGCACTGCAGGAGAAATTGCTGAGGTGTGTGCTAATATACACCCATCAATCCGACCATCCATCTATCCATCCGACCATTCATCCATCTATCCATCCATCTGACCATCCATCCACCCACCCATCCATCCATCCATCCATCCGTCCATCCGACCATCCATCCATCCATCCATCCATCCATTCATCTGACCATCCATCCATTCATCCATCCATCCATCCATCCATACATACATACGTACATACATACATACATACGTACATCCATCCATCCACCCATCCATCCACCCATCCGGACCATCCTTCCATCCATCCATCAATCTATCCATCAACCAATCCATATGTACGTACATATGTAC
>OZ026561.1:3919368-3936868 GCA_964020155.1 Chondrilla cf. caribensis
CTCCTTTTGCACACTTTGTCGGCTGTAAATATAGCTCATGCATAAATAATACTTTCATATATAAATGAATCTGGGAGGATTGATCTAAAATAATCTAAAAGTGTAAGAAAACCAGTGTTATGCATAATATTTCCCAAACATACATCATAAGAATAGTATTAATAATATACAAATCAAGTTCATAAAGCCTTAGAGTTGACACAGCACAATAATAAGAATTGCATTATAAAATTATTAATATAATTCTGTCATATTCAATAAAGATAATGCTACGGTGTATTGAATATTGTTGGAAGATTACCACTGCTGTGAGTACCATATTGACAGCACAGTCTAGAGTGCTAGACATTCAGTTCTTGAAGCTCAATACCATGGTCACCCTCCTCTGGAAGTGTCTCAAGTCCTTCAGGGAAGACCTCATCTTCTGGAATGCTCATAATCCTCCTTGGCTCTGTGGTCAATTCTGTGACGGTTGGTATGAGAAAGGAGTCGTCCTTTAGTGGTGGCTTCACCAACCGGAACACCATGCAATGACTGGGTGTGGCTCCAGTGGATGGCACACACACTGGATGGTACTCCACTCTGTTCCCGGACTCAATTCTCCTGATGGATAGAAACCCGTCTTTTGCAAATCGCCGCTTGTGACAGTTGATGAAGTAGCCATCTCGTCCACAAATCCAAGGATCTATTGCTTCCGGAGGAGCCTCCCTCGTGCGAAGACGACTTTGAAGAACAAACAGCGTGTTATCTTTCTCCGGGTGCAGGTTGAAGTAGAGTGGACCGCGATTGTTTCCAGAGAAACTCAAGGGCGTGGAAAGGTAGTATGGTAGGTTTTGTTTGTCGGGGGAGTTGGACTCAGAGCCAAACGAAATCAGTGTGGGAGTTCTTTTGAGAATTTTGTCCGCCTTCTTGGGAGCACCGGCGTACACAATGTGAAAATCCTGCACGTAGTTCCCCTTGTCAGAGTTGATGATGTAGAAATGAGACGCAGCGCTTTTAGACCGAGTGGCCTGCAAGGACATGTTGTCCTCCCTGACGTAGAAGTACACCGCTTCTGCGTTGATGGCATCGGAAACTATGAGGAATGGGCCAACTGTGAAAAGAAGGATGAAGAAGATAACAACACATGTTGTGTTATCATTCTGGAACTACGTACTTGGCAGGGGGGCAGTATAAGGGACTAGGTACATTAAGTGAGACATGAGTGTACATGAAAAACATACATGAAAATCACACTCATACTTGAATCACTGTACACACACAAGCTGGTATGGAAGATCTATGCATGCACACACACACACACACACACAAACACACACACACACACACACACACACACACACACACACACACACACACACACACACTCACCACTGCTGTCTCGTTGCCTGTCAATGTACTTTGATATCGCCAGACGTAGAACCCTCCTCAACTGAGTATGGTGGATCAAATTATGAATTGACTTCACTTCACATCCAATCACAGCCTCTGCGTAGGTCCCCCGGGGGACATAATAATCTCCACTGTCGGGATTTTTTATCTTTCCGACCCGTTTGAGTTCAGAGAACTTGTTGGTTTTTTTACTCGACATAGCAGCCTTGAACACAAAGGACACAATGTTATCCAACCCAAAGGTACCTGCTTGACTCACGGTCCTCAGGTATTCCTCCTCCGACATCACACTGTACTCCAGAGCTCCCAGCTTGATGGAGCTCACATAGTGAGTGGTGCTGACGTGGTTTATGAACCCCAGACACAGCTCGTACATCCACTCCAGAACAGCTTGGAGTGTCTCTCGATCCTTGGGGACAGTATCGAACCACTTGTCGAACACATCAACTGAAGACTCCCCTTTTTTAATATCGGCCCAAGCTAACCCAAGGTCTTCTCTCAGAAGCTGATCCACTCTTCTCGATTTTGGATTGGTTTCGTGGGAGAGGCGGTCGATTAACCAATGCGTCAATTTTTCCTCAAAGGTCGAGTCTACAGTTTCAACCTCTACGTCTTTCTGTTCCTCCCCGTCCGGGACCTCCGTTTCCCGGGGGGTTATCGGCCCTCCCGCGAATTCCCCGCGCCGTGGTACCGCGTCAAACTCTTCTTTGAAGGAGATGGTTCTGTTCAAAACCCTTCTTCCTACCACTCTCCTAGAAGAACTGACGGATCTGGTTGATTCTCCGTCGAGACCTATCTTGACTGGAACAGACGTGGGGGCAGTTACCGCTTGCTTCATGGACAGTTGAAGGGTCTGGACACTTGATATGTCGCTTTCATAAGCTTCTACGCTCCCTCCTTCCTCAGTACCGATCAGGTGGGTAAACCTTAGCGGACGTACCTGGAAGGATGGTTTCTCTATCCATGGTTTGTTCCTCGTCGCATCTATCCCTCTTCCAAGTCCCAAGTCTGTGAATCGCTGAACGACTTGAGCCTGTCTTTCTGCTAACGTCTTTCCGTCACTATTTGCCAAAAGAGCGTGTTCCAATTTCCCGAAATAAGTACTCAGTTTAGCAGTAGATTTGACTACTTTCTTCTTTGCTTCAACGCTAATGCTCACGGGTCTGTCTTCAAGGGCGGTTAAAAGACCTTCCCCGAGTTTCTCTGCCATTTTAGCAAAGGTGGCACTAATTAACCTTCACTCGAGTGCCCGTGCCTTATAAATTGGCCGGATCGAGTGGTGTGGCGAGGAAGTGGTTGAGCGCAACTTCCTCTGGTACAGGTTAGATTTATCGCCCTGTCAAACGCAATGGGCGGATAACAAAATGAAATAAGAAAATTTGTGTACTACATGACATTGTATGATCTTTTATGCACTCAACTTTTTGTATGAGCATTCGTAGGCGTAGCAAATTTTCAACAGCATATAGTCCTACACTCTCTCACACCAAACCAAAGTCCAATTTTACCAAATGGGCCTGGGAATGCGACTGTGTTTAGCATTGGATTACAGTTGGACAGTCATTGTGAAGAATTTCAATGAAACTGCATTTTCTTCCAAACACTCTTGAAACAAAGAAGTTCTCACTACATAGAAAAGAATCTTTACTGTAGTGAAACATTTTCGCTTCAAAGAGAATCATTAGAGAAGAGATGTACGTTAATGGTAACATTTGAACCACTATTCAATCAGAGGTAACTGAGCGAGCTGTGGATACAGTGTTATGTTGTACCTTTGGTACTGCATACAGCTTCTCTGATTGTTGTTTTGTTAGCATGACATAATCATTCACGCATTCATAATCGGCACTTATTTATTGTACACATTAGGCTCAATATACCAGTACAGCTCACATCAAAGCATTGGTAACTGATTCAATTATCGAATGTTATCAAGAACCATTTGATCTAACTACCTCTAATGGCTGATTGCTGTATCTTGTTGCAGACACAAACACAACCACATACTTTGACCACAATTCTCATGCCTTTAGTCCATTACCATAATTTAAAAAGCATGTGGCCATTGTAATCAATAATAATTAGCTTGAAGAGATACTTACATTACAACGGATATGCATCCTGATAGCAAACTGCATCACTTATATATTGACTGACATAACCAATAGGAAACAGTATAAAATACCATACCCGTGTGAGTTAATATGCATGAGTGTGTAAGATGCCGAAATACCGAAATATATATTTGTGATTTTATAATGCATGCAGTCAATCAATTGAAAACTCATATATCCAATGTAAATCTATAGCTATAATGTACACATCCAATGTACATCCGATGTAAATACAACCTCAATCTACTGTAAATCGTATGTAAATCCAATGTAATATGTACTGTATAGTGGAAAATGTTTGCAGAACAAAATTTTCACAGATGTCTCCAAAAATGAGAATTCGCGAATAAAATTTTCGCAGATGCTGGCCACAGTTGAGTGATAAAACAACGAGAATGACTAATTTGTGGATTTTATTTTTGTGGACGTTAGGCCAACTGTGAAATTCACGGAAATTTTGTCCCGCGAAAATTTTCCGCTGTACGGTATATCCATCATTAATCCACTGCAAATTAATTAGCAGTTTACTGTTCACTCACTACAACCATGCTAAAATATGACATTGTGTCATGCATGGTTCTTGTAGCATTATCATTTGACCTATAGCTAAAGTCGTGCACAGATCAAATGTACATTTCATAGTGCAAAGGCAATGGAGACAACTTTCTTTCCCACCATATACACCTAAACTTCCTTATTACAAGCCGGATATTCTAGGATAAATTGCTTCTTACAAGCAAGAATTTGCTTCATCTCAACAACTTCCTATGCAGAACTGTAGCAAATGGTTGAACCAATTCTAGATCTTCTGGTACATATAAATGGAGAAATTTGTTGTAATGGAGTCTTCAATAAGTTGACTACACTGTATGCATCACATTTTCAATTGCAACCACTGGCTATGGGTTCAATTTATGACTATTGCACCAAATGAATTAGCTCATAATTGTTTCATGCAGTTATATTATCTGTTCATCTTACACTATGAGCTCAAAGATATAGCTCATCTCATGCAGTTGAAACCTCACTAAAACCACACTGAATCTCACTGAAGCCTCATCTTATCATCATGTATCTACAAGTACTACCGGTGCAAGTGTGACTGCATTGTAATGGCATTTCAAGTTACTGCTGGAATCCATACTCTGCCAAATCTGAGCCACTACAAGTGTCTGCGTGCCACGGATGTGCCCAAGTAATGATGCATACCAATGGGTCAGTTACAGTATGTATAAGATCCAAAGTTTCAGGATATTAGATAATGGTAGTATTGCAGCCATATACATACAAGGATGTCCTCTTTTCTAGAAATTCATACTTAAAGTATTAACATAAAATCCTGATTAAAATTAACCAGGGCTGCATGATAAAGGCATGCACTGAATAGTCTTGCTTCCCAGAGCTTATTCACCACTCCAAGGAAAGGAAGAGGTCTGGAAACAGTACTACAATAGTTGGGGCAGCTGTGAAACAAACTGCTGCAATTGACAAATGGCAGGCATGCCTTTTTAGGAAGGGTAACTGGTATTTTATGTATGTGAATATTAAGTATGTGTCCTGTGTGAAAGAACAAATGGCATCTTCCTCACAAGACCCCTTATCAATTATCAACAATTACTATTTCCCGCAATTTACAATCTACGATTTTCCGGGCCTCCTATACCGCTGCTTTATCTACAGTGACATTTGTGATGCGTAGAAAATGCAATAGGTGAAGTTGTTACTGCATGCATGTATGAATTCCTGACTACCGTCTTCGGCGGTGAGGAATGTACAGCATTTCCATGATTTCCCGATGGGCATAGTGATTTGGAAACGAAAGTCGAAACATCTTCAAAATGGCGACCAGGTTGTTGGCTGCTTTAGCAAATGGCTCTTTCAAGATATGCCCCAGAAAACAATATCAGGTATATGATCGAGCGTGTTCTCGCTGAAATTGCATCTTCCATCTTGATTTACTCGTTTTGTCATCTAAGCTTCAACTTAGAACTTACTCGGTGCCTTTGAGACCGAAGAATATGAAGTTCGCCAAATTTCATAAGCGTTTGAAGCGTGTCCGTCCTGTCAAGCCAGATAACGTAGTAACACCCAAGCTACATGTTGGAAAATTCGGAATCTATGCTAAAGAATCGTGGAGGCTCACTCCTGCACAGTTGGAAGCGTCTAGACTCTCTATAGTAAGAAAAATTGGTAGAGCTAAATGTAAGTTAGGTTTATGTACTGTTTGTGTGTGTGTGGGTATGTGCATGTGTGTGTACGTGTGTGTGTATGTGTATGTGCATGTGTGCACATGTGTGTATGCATGTGTGTGTGTGTGTGTGTGTACGTGTGTGTGTATGTGTCTGTGCGTGTGTGTGCCTGTGTGTGTGTGTGTGTGTGTGTGTGTGTGTGTGTGTGTGTGTGTGTGTGTGTGTGAATGTGTGCGCACTAATACACTCAATTCTTCACGTCACAAGAAAGTTGACATTGACCCAGTCATGTACCTGTCAGCTATGATGTCACTTGTCATATAATATAGATCCTGAGACTAGAGGTGAACAAATGTAGAATCTACTTTTTAGTGACGAATTTAGTGTCATTGTTACAGCAGGTTTATTCAAAATGGTGTTCTTAGAGATTTTCTCAGTTCGAAGGTTCCTAATAGAGAGATTTCACCGTGGATATCCAAAATAGAGAGTAAACATGTTCCTATCAGTTTTGGATCAAGCTAATACACTGTGTGTTTCCTTCCTTACAGCTGGCTCTAAGGTATACCTACGTGTTTTCCCTCACATCCCGGTGACAAAAAAGGGTCTCGCAGTTCGAATGGGCAAGGGAAAAGGACCTGTGGATCACTTTGTAAGTTTTGTCCGAGCAGGGAAAATGATCTTTGAGTTCAATTGTCCAAGCGCCCTGAGTGCGAAGAAAGCGTACAGAGCAGTCTCCTACAAACTCCCCATTGACGTGGGATATATTGATGGAACTGCAGTAAAACAGTGATATGTGTGTTGGTGTGCATTGTTCATCAGCTGTTATGCGTGTGTTGTGTGTACTTCCTTGTTTGGTTTTGTCAACATGTTGAATTTTGTCACAGCATCCAGATTTTTACCACAATACTTGCAATACAGTACACACGTATGTACGTGACAGAATAACATAATATTATTATTATAAAGAACTACAGTGCAGAGTACAGAGTACAGAGTACAGAGTTGTATGAATATCTAGTTTGGCTTCTCTTAAAATTGATGAACGCCGTGGCGTGTACCTCTGTAACGACGACATTTGAATGCGCTGTGTTACAAGTGTTGTATATGCTATACAGCTGTTTGGCAATAGTGATGGTAGACAAGTTTTATTGGACATTGCACATCGATATTGGGTTGACTGATGAACTAGTTGTCTAAATTATTGTTATTATCAACATCTAATTCAGTAAGTATAATATACGTATAACTGGATTCAGATTTAAATATCATCTCCGCACATGAATCGGAATTCTACACGCAAAACAATACATGATAGTATACATGCTTCAATGATTCTACTTCCAATAGATATTAATATTTACAAAACATTTATATACATATTATACATGTACAACATATATAATATTATAGCTACATAATTATGTACAAGCAAAAACACACAGTATATATGACTGTAAATACATGTGTGTGTACCTACTTGAAGGCCAATACATGCACATGTGCATGCAAACACACGTATACACACATGCTAACACACGCAAACACACTCACCACATATGCGAATAAGTATATACAACAATGTAATAGCACAATATACACAATATAATTACAAATAGTCATAAAAATAAATATTATGATGGACCCCAGAACGTCACAGCAGTAAAACAACACACAAAGACATAACGGTGACAAGTAATAACTTGGTCTGTCTGACTGCATTATCTGCATTTGTCTTGTTCAAGATATCCTCACTGTATACTGAGCGAGACGATGTACAAGTTGTGTTTGCCGCCAATTCGATACGCACACCAGGGCAGCAGATTTCAGCCTCATATGAGGTACGTTTTTCAGGGCAAAAGTCCAGAGGACTGACATCGGAGAAGTGAACTTTGGGTCCACTGCTCGTGTTCACAAGCAATTCACTGCAATTGTCTTTCTCCATGTCTACATCACACAGTTCCACTCCAATCTCCTGTCGAAGACAGTCAAGAGAAAATTCGGTAGTGTTTGTGAAATTAGGACACACTGCCCTGTTGGCCAGATCTTGGATGATACTTTTCCAGGCTGAATCGTTGTCACCTGCTGCTTGTCTTAGGTTTGCCACAGAGACATCAATTCCTATGACGGCTATCAGCTTTGATTGACTGTCGTAAACGGGTTGACTCACAGTTGTCACATTCCCAAGTCCAAACGCATCGTCGTAGGGCTCCACCCACACAGGTTCCACCACTTCTTTCGATTCACGTAACAACGAAAAGAATTCGGCATAATGACGGGTGAATTTGTCAACAAAATTCACATTGTCTGGAACAAGTGTGAAAAATCCCCCAGTTTCACAAGCAATTCTTTTGGGCAGTATTGTCCTTGTGGATTCACCCAGCACGTATGTGAATATTTTGGCAGGTGAATCAAAGCGGTTCAGATCCTTGATCAAGGAGATCAATTTATCCTCGCTTCTTTCACCGATGGTTGGGACACCATCTGTAACAAAGAGCATGGCAGTATTGCAGATGGCAATATTGCCATGTATAATTGAATTGCTGATCATCTCGAAGGCCTTTCGAAAGGCATCCTCATAGTTTGTGCCACCCATAGTTTCGACGTTGTCAATGGCTTTGAAGAGATTACTACGTCCCTCCTGGTCAGCTATGATCAGGACATCTTCCATCAAAGGTTTGGCTACATCACCGAACACAACTATTCCGACGTAGTCGAAGTTGTCGAGAGCACGGAGAGCTCCCTTAGCAGCCTCTTTCAGTCGGTCCAACCGTCCAAAGTCTTTCGTAGAGTCGCTCACGTCGAGCACCATAACCACGTTCTTTCGCCCGCTGATCGCTGCGACGTACCACGGGCGCACCGTCGGGTCGTACGATTGGCATTGTTCCTGCGGAATCCCCGGGAAAAGACGGTGCAGGCCGCTAGGCGTTCCGATATACTGCCATCGCAACGTGCTGTTCTCGATTCTCAAAGTTCTGTTAAACTCTTGATCCAGGGGTGCTGTCCAACAAGCTTCTATTCGATACTGAAGATCTCTTTCCATTGAGTTCGCAGAGCGCCTAACAGTCCCCTTAGTCATGTCTACCTTTCTGTTAGTACAGTTGTGACTGCAATCTCCTCCAAATGTCGAGATCAAGGCTGATCCAAACTGGTTCGCCAAACGGCCCGTGCAAACGCCGTTCGTAAATTTTGCTCTGCAGGACAACTGAGAACAGGAACAATTCTTGTAATACTCCGGGTTGTTGTAGATCTTTAAAGTATACTGCACCAAACGCCTGAGTACATTCTCGTTTGGGAAAATAATAGATTCGTTGACATTAATGGCCCAAGTAAAACTTGTCAAGAAAACAAAAACAATTACTAACTGGCTCATGACAGCCATCTTGTTCAAGTGACACACCCACAGCAAATTCACCCACGTGCACGTGCATAAGCCATCGAGAGCCATAACACAGGGTGTGTTGGGGGATAGGATAGCATGTAATAGCAACATCATCAGACGTATGCAAGTATCAATTTCATGCACGTGAATGAGCATCTGGTCGGAATTTGCTTATAAAGGACATACCCATAGGATCAGACTTGCATGACCTAGAAGTACGTATTAGCTTTAACGATTGAGAGCCAGCTAGAGAGAATTAGAGGGGAGTGTGAGTGAGGAACATAGGGAGAGGGAGAGAGGGAGGGTGTAAGTGAGGGACACACAGGGAGAGGGAGAGTGTGAGTGAAGGACACATAGGAGGGAGGGTGTGAGCCAGGGGTAAATAGGGAGAGGGAAGAATGAGGGACACATAGGAGGGAAGGTGTGAGTGAGGGACAAATAGGGAGAGGGGGTGTGAGTGAGGGACACATAGGAGGGAGGGTGTAAGCAAGGGACAAATAGGGAGAGGGAAGAATGAGGGACACATAGGAGGGAAGGTGTGAGTGAGGGACAAATAGGGAGAGGGGGTGTGAGTGAGGGACACATAGGAGGGAAGGTGTGAGTGAGGGACAAATAGGGAGAGGGGGTGTGAGTGAGGGACAAATAGGGAGAGGGGGTGTGAGTGAGGGACACATAGGAGGGAGGGTGTGAGCAAGGGACAAATAGGGAGAGGGAAGAATGAGGGACACACAGAAGGGAAGGTGCATGTGAGTGAGGGACAAATAGGGAGAGGGGGTGTGAGTGAGGGACAAATAGGGAGAGGGATGGTGTGAGTGAGGGACAAATAGGGAGAGGGATGGTGTGAGTGAGGAACACATAGGGAGAGGGAGAAACGAGATGTGTGAGTGAGTTATAGGGAGATACAAACCTATATATAACTATTATACAAACAAAACACAGTGTTCAAACAATCTCTACACTGGTCTAGATCTGGCAAAAGCTAGTTCTTCACGAGAGAGACTTGAATACCATCCAAGGTATGCAAAATTATTAGGTGTGTTCTCAAAGGGCTTGTTATGTAGGAGTTGTACCCAACCGTGCTTCACATTGGTTCACATAGCCATTAGCCAGTAGGTGGTACATTAAAGACATGTACATACGTGTGTATATATGCATGCAAGGACATAGAGTGCTACGTATTAACTTCAAGTTAAAACCAGTCATATGAAGCAAATGGTGATTTACAACTTGATGTTACATTTTGTTCTGTCAACAAATATCCACCAGGTAGTGATGTTACTCGATAGCCTGGTCATCATGTGGGAACACAGAATCCACTGTGCTCCGTTGTTGGAAGAGTTAGTTTGCTCTTTCGTTGAAACTCTTTCCTCTGTCTTGGTGATACCCCCTCCCACGACCGCCACCACGATAACGGCTCGAACTGCCGCGATCCCTTCGGGACGTGGTGTCACCCTCATCTTTATCACGTTTTGGCTGATCTGTACGTCCCCTTGGTACATAAACGGCTCGATCCGGCCTATCTCTATTACGATGCCCACCGGAGGTCTTCCTCTCGCTCTGTGCTGCACTTTCTTGATTTGAGGACTTGTGGGTATCAGAAGGGGAGCTGGGCTTGAAGCTATCCCCACCAGGTTGCTGTTGACCCCTTCGCTGACCTTGTCCGGGCCTTGCTATTATCCTCACAGAGGCCTTTTCATGACCCTGACTCTGAGGCTGTTTCAGCTTGGCGGAAGGAGGTACTGATGTGTTGCTTTTGATAGGTTCGGTAGGTACGTATTTCGCACCAGATTTCTCTTTGGATACAGGTTTTTCTTGCAGTTGTGAAGAGGAAGTGGACAAAGATTTGCTTTCTCCTCGAGATTCAGACACTTTACCACTTTTGATGATCTTCACACTCACAGATGTATCCTGCTTTGATTTTTCCTTTCTGGCCTTCTCTTTAGCTCTCCTTTCTTTCTTCTTCAATTCCTTTTGAACCCTTAGTTTCTCCTTCCGTTGTTTTTTGTCCTTGAGGAACTCAATCAAATGCGTGCTCTGCAAATCGTTTGTCTTCTGCTCCTCGAGAAGATAAAGAGTCTTGTCAACACTAGGAAGAGGAGTGACCTCCTCCTTCAGTGTTTCACAGAAAGTGATATAATCGGCATCTGAATCAATAGTTCCACACTTTGAGTCTACCTTTCGTTTGGTTTTTCTGGGGATCCTTTGGAAGGGAGCAAACTCCACAACTGCGTAAGACTTGTTCCCATACTCATCCTCAAACACGTAGCCATCATACCTCTCTCTGAAGGGCACGATATCCTCTTCATTCGTGAAGTTTATATATGCTCGCGTGAACCCCACTGTACCAAAACTGGGGTCCCCGGGGACAAATCGAAAGTAGTCGTACTTCAGATAAGGCTCCAATGCTTCTCTCAGCTTTTCCTCTGTAAGTTTACATGGTAAGTGCCGAATGACTATCTTTGTACGGTGAATCTCCCGTTCAATGCGTTTAGACATTCTTCACAGGACAGTTGATAACAAGGGTGGGGGTTATGACTACATCTTCAGATAACAACAACTACATAAGAAAGAATACGTAGGACAAGCACATTGACTGACAAAGGATATAGTCAAGAATTGGAGTTCAAATGCATACAAACACACGCAAAACGACACTGCACGAATAACACAAAACAGAGACATACAGTGCATAGGACCTCTGTTATAGGATACAAATAGAAATTACTTCCACTACAAATGACACTCTCTGAGGCACCAACAGTAACATTGGTCCACTTTGTATATACTGCATTAGTACACATCTATGCTATTGTTGTTATTGTTGTTGTTGTTGTTGTTTCTGGACCACGTATCTTTCATCAAAAGCTAGATGTGAACAGGACAGCATTCTTGAACAAGAGGAACCTAGTATGGTGAACAGTCTAGCAGAGGCTGTTCAAATAGGCTCCTTTGTACCACGTAAATGAACCAATTACACTACGAAAATTTCATTTGCTCTCTGAAAGTTCTTAGGGTAAACCATGGATATACTAAGTTACTGAACTTTGCTGGTATGAACGTATGATGTAGCTTGTACACGCGAGTCTAGAGTCCAGTTAAAAGCCACTTAAGCCTGTGACACAACCTTTACAGACATTTAGAACCTTATGCTATCCCTTCAAACACTTCATAACATTATCGATCAGGGATACACACATATTATACATATACCAGTAAGATTGTTTCTATAAGTATCTTAAGAGATATCACATCAGCATTTTACGACTTCAAAAACCTAAAGGGATATCTTTTATCACATTCCAACTATATTGCTGGAGACAAAACGTAGCTAGTTGTCTCAAAAGCCATCAATACTTACAAGTTGTTTCTTGAGCGGTGTGTCGGCATTTCGCAATGGGACGATGACGTGTTATGACGTCACGCACGTACACACGTGCTTGCATTTGAGGGCTAAACAATGGCGAATTCACTGTATCTTCTGGCAAGTAAGCAAAGCATTTTTATTTCCGTTATTTGCTCAAAAGTGACCAATGTATGTTTCGATGAGATACCGCTTCATCCGATTCAACGACAAGGTTGAATTAATGTGTGTACAGAAGAACATCTATTCGTGTTTTATTTAGACAAGATAATCGCTTTATGTATATTCTGCTGTCGAATACCCAAAGCTTATCTGTCGCTTTATTTCTCTACATTGTGGCGGAATGTTATCGTATCATAACGTTGGTATAAGAATCAGCTGCTGTTTGGTGTTTTGTTACTTCGTTTGTTTGCGTTTCTTTCCCGTTGTGCAGTTATTGTACCATTAGGAGCCCTATTACTGGAAAATGTCCACTCCCAGTCCGTGTCGGGCGTTTTGAGTAAAAAAGACCAAACTCGCATGAGAAATCTATTTCTAACTGCACCCGTGGAGAATGACCTGACAGTGGCCTACGAAGTCGTGGCAGGACTGAATGCTCTCGGGAAGGATCCTAGAGATGCAGCTGTGAGTAGTCTGGGGTAACCTCTATCGACTTGAGAGCGGGTGGGGACACTTAATCCATGACACTCAACCCCCAAATGACCCAAATCCTAGAACCAATTGGTAAAACGTTGGCAAACACCCCACAACTGTCTGTTCATGGTCTGTTCTTCATACATATCCAACCAGTGGTGTGTACTTGTAGTCAGTAATGTGTGTGAAAAGTCGAAAAATCATTTTATTTTTTGCTTTGGTACGAATATTTGAAGCAGTGCAGTTAGAGATGATGATGAGGACTATATTAGTGGCCCAGCTTACAAAATCCCCAGTCAGTAACTAGTCAAAAGTGGTTTCAATCCAGCAATTTACCATTCATTTCATCCTGTATGTACCAATGTTCACATGCAAATCGAGAATTTAATTGTAATACAGTATGCATTTTATTATTGCAAGATATACGTAGATACGCATGTGGTCTTGTGTGGGATATTGGATGTAGTTGTTTTTTACAGGAAGTGGGATGTAGTGGTCTTGTACAGGAAGCGGAAATCGTGTATAGCGGTCTTGTACAGGAAGTGGGGTGTAGTGGTCTTGTACAGGAAGTGGATATCGTGTATAGTGGTCTTGTATAGGAAGTGGGGTGTAGTGGTCTTTTACAGGAAGTGGGGTGTAGTGGTCTTGTACAGGAAGCGAAAATCGTGTATAGCGGTCTCATACTAAGTGCAGCGTGATACCTTGCCTAACCTTCCTAACCAGACATACATGTAGCTGTCATACATCACTGAGTCCTTACATCTTGTGTGCATGCTCAGGTGTTGGCTAAAGCGTGTAAAACAGCCCAGTCTCAGGCAAAAAAGGATAATCTTGAATCCCTGTATCAAGGAGCCTTCATCTCAGCCACTGTTGGTACAACGTGTAAGGTGAGTGAGAGAAGTGTGCTTGTATGTACTGCGCTATGTGTTGTACGTGCATACAAATGTATGTACACATGTTGGATCTGGCATGTGGGAAATTTAAGAGAGAGGAGTATGTACTGTACTATGTGTTCTATAGGACATTGTGACACATACGTACGTATACATGTATGTACATAATATTATGTTGGATGTTGCTATTGTGAAACACATGTATAAGGTAGAGGTTTGTAATTTTTGCAGTCATTGTGCTGTTTTTTAGAACCCCACCCACATGTGCACGACACATCAAACACACTATCCCCTTGCACACTTGGATACATACGTACCTAGCTACGTGTGTATTAATTTTTGTTTGTTTGTATGTTTATTTACACCACAATGTAGTTGTCAATACCAGGCGTCGACGGTGTTTTGACGGGAACCCTATCAGACGGAGCTACCTCAAAGAATCTTTACTTTGCCATTTCTGCCCTCACGAATCTCAACCTAGCATGTGAGGAAGAAGCTTCTTGTTTTCCTTGTCATTCTGTTCACCGCTGATACGTGACTATGCATGCATGTGTGGTGTGTGCATGCATATGCTTCCACTATATAGTTCACCACTAATAAGTAACTATGCATGCATGTATGTGTGACACTGATAATGTTTGGTGTGTGTGTGCGTATACTTCAAAGTGGGATTTGTGTAATTCTTGTAGTCGTCCTGTTGTTTAGAACTCCACACACATGCAACATACATGCACATCCCTCACACAATTAAATACATACACACACACACACACACACACACACACACACACACACACACACACATACACACACACACACACACACACACACACACACACACACACACACACACACATACACACACACACACACACACACACACACACACACACACACACACAATTGAATTCACATACGCACACAAATCTATATAACCCACTTTTTCAGTTGATGACAAGAAAGCTGTAGCTCTACTAAAATCTGCAGTGGAGAGTGATGACAGTGCATCGAGGTATGTAGGTGCTTACGTATGTGTTCCTGTATACGTGTAGTGTGTACCTGGTATGTGTACCACCTATCTGAGTATATACATACATATGTTGGAACATTTTGGACATGTTTCAATGCGCACATACTCGCCTTCATCCGCATACAAATCCACACTGTGTAATATGTTTGTACATCTGAATGTGTAGGTGCAGTATGTAGATAAACGATCTGAACACAATGTTCCTATTCATGTACATGCATATACATAATATCGACTTAAGAGGAATTCCAAGCCTTTCCTTTTCTCTTAAAGTGTTAAAACCTTTAGTGAAAAGCTAGTTACTACCTGACTCTATTTAGTACCATATTTTTGCACTCAGTTTCTTGCCCCCTCGGACATTGTAGTGGTTACGTAATAGAAAGCCAGGTAGTAACTACAACATATCTTATCTCTAATGTACACACGTACGTATATAGCTATGGAATGGCTTTCTTGGCTGGGTCCTTGCTGAAGACTAAGGAAGACCTGACGTTCCTCCTTGACTCAGTTGAAGTGAGTGTAGAATCACACACGTGTCGTCAAGTGTGGGACACCTCAGTCTATGAATGAAAATGAGATAATGTCTGCCTAATGGGGTAATGTATCGTGTTGTTATGACTCCAAGGTATTCTGGTTCGCAATTGTATATATGCATGCATGCACGCACACACACCTTCCCACATGGACGCATGCATGCACAGAGAGAGAGGGAGGGAGGGAGGGAGAGAGAGAGAGGGAGGGAGGGAGGGAGGGAGGGAGGGAGGGAGGGAGGGAGGGAGGGAGAGAGAGAGAGAGAGAGAGAGAGACGCTCACGTGTGCATACAGTTGAATGTACCACTTCCATTTCAACAGGATGTGATAGGACAGGCGGACAGTACAGACACTACTCTCTATGTGAGTTCACTTTAGTGTCTGCTTTTGACTGTGATCTCCCCATCATTGTAGACTGTACTAATTGAATCTCTATAATCTACCCACATGTTGAGATCTCCCCATCATTGTAGACTGTACTGATTGAATCTCTATAATCTACCCACATGTTGAGATCTCCCCATCATTGTGGACTGTACTGGGTGAACCTCTATAATCTACCCACATGTTGAGATCTCCCCATCATTGTAGACTGTAGTGAGTGAACCTCTATAATCTACCCACATGTTGATATCTCCCCATCATTGTAGACTGTAGTGAGTGAACCTCTATAATCTACCCACATGTTGATATCTCCCCATCATTGTAGACTGTACTGAGTGAACCTCTATTACTACCCTACCATGTGTACATATGTTAAATCTCATTAGCCAGGATAAGTCAATAAGATGTGGTGCTGTCATCTTTCCTGTGAGTTTGACCACCATCTCACCTCCCTCTTCCAGTATTCCGATGGACTCTGTACCACTTGCACGGTTGCTGTGGGTATGTTCTCTCTCATGACTGCTCTGAACAAAGATGCAAACCTCAAATCGGTGAGCTCGGTTGCTCTCCACTCCACTTCTCTCTGTGGATACTTTATGACTTTTAGTGATATTATGTATTGTGTGTGTGTGTATACATACGTGTCATGATATATTGTATTGCATGATGTGTAATATTATTTTTGTAAATATATCAATGTATGCACATATGTGTAATAGTGAATAGGCTTTGTTTAGCTGAAGTTGTTGACCATTACTCTTCTCTCTCTCTCTCTCTCTCACACACACACACACACACACAACACACACACAACACACACACACGCACACACACACACACATACACAGACGGACATTGTTAGGTTGTCCAATTATATTCTAAGCAGCAGGTACACAGCAAACGTTGGAGATGCTTTCTCCATTGTCATGGCAGCATCACAGCTGGCAAACAACAAGGTGAGTTTTAGAATGAGTCTGCACTGTATGCATTATGTACATACGTGGTATGTACATAATGCATATTATACATACATTCATATGGTATTCGATTTACTGTATCATTCTCGCAAGTTTTTGGTGTACTTATGTCATGTGTGCTATGGTGTTTATTTCATTATGTGTGTACCTTCTTATGTATACCTACATACATGTGATTATGAATCTGTACATACGTACATGCATAAACATGTGTTTTTACATTTTTGTTGTTTACAGTTCTATGTTCCCACGGCTGTGAATGCCGAAGTACAGAGGTCCGTCACCAAGGGAAACCCCACTTTCATGGTACGTATGTGCGTATCTTTGTGTGGTAGCTGTGCAAAGTTTGCACAAACCAGCAACACACGTGTGTGTGTGTGTGTGAGATATGTATGTATGTTCGTAAGTGCAGGCAAACAATATGTGTAGTACGTACGTCCATGCTTATACGTATGCATAGCATACATGCTTGCACACACACACACACACACACACACACAGACACACACACACACACACACACACACACACACACACACACACACACACTCACACACACACACAGACACACACACACACACACACACACACACACACTATTCTTCCCATCGCTAAGG
>OZ026561.1:3941868-3951868 GCA_964020155.1 Chondrilla cf. caribensis
GTTCTTTGATGAGAAAGATGGAAATTGTTATAGCACCGATATGTGTTGATTCATACAGTATATACTGTAGATAATCTGTACAGTGCTCTGTGCTATTGTTTTTGTTATTTCTTGCTTGTAGGGAACCATCAAATTGACCTTTGCTGAGTCTCCTCCTCCGAGACCCGACCACAAATCAGCATATAAGCCTAAAAAGGAGATTCAGGTAGATTCTATGTATGTATGTACCTACACACATACGTACACACACGTGCACACACACACACACACACACACACACACACACACACACACACACACACACACACACACACACACACACACACACACACACACGTGCACACACACACACACACACACACACACACACACACACACACACACACACACACACACACGTGCACACACACACACACACACACACACACACACACACACACACACACACACACACACACACACACGTGCACACACACACACACACACACACACACACACAATTGGGCAAGTGATGCTATTGAACAGTCCGACTCTGAATAGCTTGTTGAGGAAAATGTCCAAATGACAGCTACTGATGCCTTGTACATGATATTCATTCTATTTCTTCTCAATTCAGTCCAGGAAATCATGTACACACATACACACACACACGCACACGTACACACACACACACACACACACACACACACACTTATTCGCCTTTCGTCTTTCTCTGTCAGTAGATGACAGCAATCAGTTACATAACTCCTGCACACTCTTTTAATGTTCTTCTTCTTCTGTGTAGCATCTTTTCAGAGAACCAGAGAAGCGTCCTCCAGCTGTGGTGTCAACAGCATTCACTGGTTTGGTATTAGTTCCTCTTGGTGTTGTGCTGATTGTGGTGAGTATGTACTATTTATGTGTGTATGTTTGTATAGCATAGTTTGTAAGGTATTTAGGAAGTGTGTGTGTATGTGTGTACTGAAGTGTGTGTGTGTGTGTGTGTGTGTGTGTGTGTGTGTGTGTGTGTGTGTATGTGTGTGTGTGTGTGTGTGTGTGTATGCATGTGTGTGTACACACGTGCGCGCATGTTTGTGTGTGTATGCATATGTACATGTATACCTGCAAGCATGCATGTGCGTGTGTGTACACATACGTATAATACCAGCACTAAAACCCACATACAAACAATATACATATGTATGTATGCTTGTATATTTCATATTGTTCTGTACATACATCCTCCAGTGGGTGGGAATGGGAGCTAACTTGTCGAATCTCTTCAGCAATGGTCTATGGGGTATTGGATTCCATGTGGGGCTAGCATGTGAGTACCTCATGTCACAGCAGTGATCTTTGACATAACACACATACATGTCATACACATGCCGTACGTACAGTGAATACTTGTTAATCCGCCGCAATTTTCTTTCAAAGAATATGGTGGATCAACGAGTTTGGTGGATAGACTGGATATTCATGGTACTTGTACATTATATTGGTACTGGAAAATTGTGGCGGATTAAATGCTTTGGGGGATTGAGCGGTAGCAGATTAATGAGAATCCACTGTAGTAGTTACCACATGTTCCCCGTGCTGTATTGCGTTTACTGCTCAAGACCCAAGAGCGAGTTCGGTTCGGTTCCCAAAGAGGAATTTCTTCTCAACAATCCAAAATGTCCACATTAGGAAACGTCTGTGGATCAGGGCACCTCACCTTAAAAACTGAGCGAAACAAATCAAGCAAACGAAGAAACCTGAAAACCAGTAGGAGTTGATGATGACCTTTGAAAAGTGTCAATTGATACGATTTTTGTGTGGTCCTGTTGCTAGCCCATAATTAGGTGGTATGGGCACTCCTAGGTTACCGCAGTGCTGGTAGCCCAGTTACCGTGTCTTTGATGTATGACATCATCGGGGAATAAAGTATCAGTACATTCATACAGACATAAAAAAAGTACATACCTATATACACACATACTCTGAAGTTTCATTATCTTTCATCCTCACCATGATCCCTTGCAGCCATTTTCGCTCTATACTTCTGTTTCTGGACACAGTTGGTAAGTGTACATACGTATGTACAGTGAATGCAGTACTATTTGCTTAGTGAGTATGCTTGATACACACTCCTTGTTGGAACACACTCCTGGTTAGTACACACTCCTTGTTGGAACACACTCCTGGTTAGCACACACTCCTGGTTAGTACACACTCCCGGTTGGTACACACTCCCGGTTAGTACACACTCCCGGTTAGTACACACTCCCGGTTAGTACACACTCCCGGTTAGTACACACTCCCGGTTAGTACACACTCCCGGTTAGTACACACTCCCGGTTAGTACACACTCCCGGTTAGTACACACTCCCGGTTAGTACACACTCCCGGTTAGTACACACTCCCGGTTAGTACACACTCCCGGTTAGTACACACTCCCGGTTAGTACACACTCCCGGTTAGTACACACTCCTGGTTAGTACATACGTACTCCTGGTTAGTTCATACTCCTGGTTAGTGAGTACACCTCACTCAGTCCCTAGCTCATGTACACTATGTAAACAGTACTGATAGCAAGTACCTCTGATGAGAAGTACAGATTTGGTGTGCCCTTCAAGGGACTCACTAAACAAGTTGTACTGTATACATAAATGTATTGTGCAAAAGTTAAGACTTGTTCCCTTTTCCATTCCAGAACATGTTCCAGACCATCAAGTATTTGGTACTCATTGGTATTCCAACATTTGTGGCTGGTCACAGGCTACTGCGTGGAATTGCAACGGGGAAAAAGTGAGTGAGGCATCTTCTGAATGAGTTGCTCATTTGTATGTACTTAGGAGCCAACAGTGTGTGTGTGTGTGTGTGTGTGTGTGTGTGTGTGTGTGTTTACTGGTATAACAGTTACTCCACTGTTCTGTACATATGTATCGTTATAGTGCACATCTACACACGCACCTTTTTGTAGCAATTTTTACCTGTAATGTTCAGTGACCGGATACTTTCTTCCATTTAGGGCTTGAAATCACTGTGAACTATTTAGGATAATTTCTTGGAAGTTACTGTACAACAGCAATACAACCTGCCATCTTCAATGTATTTTGATATTCTAGGGAATTTGATGTTATTAAGTTTACATTCGTTACTATGGGTATCAACTGCATGTTGAGATAATTCTTGATTAATTGAAAATTATTCCAATCCTCAATTTAATTGGTCTATGATACTATAAAATGGCCAACCAGATTTGTAACAAAATAAATGAATCTTAATGCTGTACTACTGATTCAATCCAGCTGTAATCAGCATCATGATACTGATCCCTCATGCACAATATCACATCGATATACTTCAGATATCGTGGATATCTGCAAATATCAGTGTATTTTGTAATTTGTACATATAAAGTGTACTGTACAGGCTAGGTGTGCTCATGTGGTTTATACCATGTACACCATGTATATTTGACCTAAACTGTATATATGTACATGCATATGTGTACTGTGTTATAAGTATGTACATGTACATGTGTACATGCATTATAAGTATGTGCATGTTTGCATAAGTAGGTTTGTACGTAAGATAGAAAGTACATATGTATGTATGTACATTGCACTCTTGCCCTGTTCTCCACGCACATGTTAACATACATATATGTACATATTAACATAAATACATATGCCTGTATACAAGTATCCTGGCTATTGATTGTCTGGCCTGCTACGACCATCCGATTAGGTGCCTGTAAGGGGGACAAGCGGAAGGGACGTTCTAGTGGCAATAGTAATAGGTTTATTAGTTGTATTGCCGATTTCTGTAGCTTTTCAGGGGCATAAGCATAGCATCTTTCGAATGTAATTTTAATTTGTCATCCATATCTTCAGTCGATGGTGGGTACTTCCTTGTTATATCCTACGTATGTACATAGGCCTAAAGAACTGGAAGCCATGAATACCATTGCTGCGAATTTGGGGTAGTTGAATCTGATTAGTCTTTGAGGTGTTAACCAATTACTTTTCCACTAGACTGTCCCTCCCCTTGTCGCCCTCCAAGTGCCTAATGGGACGGTTTAGCAGACCAGACTAGGTTTTTGACTGGAGAGGAGTGTACAAACTTCAGTGTTGGACCACAAGTCACTGACATGTGAAACAGCATAGTACACCAGACAGGATAATATAATTTTAGGATTGTTAGCATTGATTGATTGGGGACCGGCCAGGTTTAATTGGTAGTGATACTTTATATTGGGCGACCTACTATGTGCAACACTACACATGTTGTGGGCAACTTCCAGTCTATTTCAATATTGCTGATTGAGAACCAAGCAAGGATATTGGCAGACACTCCATTGCTCGAAAACAGGTCACTGATGTGTGAAACAACGTAGCACACCAGGCAGGTTTAATTGGGGTTCAAATTGAATTGTAAACCATTTTCCACTGGTCCTTTTGATGACCTTAGCAACAGTACGTACTCCTACAAGTTGATCCGAGGTCTGTAAACTTAATGAAAGGGTCATTGTGTTTTACCACACTTCCACCACAACGCAATAACACACAACATATATATAATAACGTATAATACGCAAACATGTTTACAGCATGTAAACATAATGATACCATACACAATACACACATTCATGTGTACACCCACTCACACACCCACACACACAATCACACACACCAACCATACAACCACCCAGAGTCATGAGAGGGAGAGAGAGGAGAGGGAGTGGGAGTGGGAGAGGGAGGAAGAGAAAAAGAGAGGAAGAGGGAGAGGGGGGAGTGGAGAGAGGTACTTAGAAAGTGTTAATGGCCATCAATAAAATTATCAGAGCAATTATCATGAGAGAGATATGAACTTTTGGAGTGAGAGAGTAAGATAATGCACAAAGTGTGAGTCTCACTCTCAATACCTAAGACTTGGTAGGTCTGCCACAAACAGCTTTGACCTTCAGAAGGAAAGAAATGAATGTATGTGTTCTGTTAATATCTTTCTCATATAATAATTGCCCTGATAACAGCAGTGGTTGATTGTGCAATACACAGTATAGTGTCTGCAGCTGTTGATATAGGGATTGTTATATTTCGACAGTCTTCTCATTCCGACGTGCTGCTCACTCCGACGGCGATTCCACTCATCCCTACCTTGTTCTTTCCCTTTTTTTGCTTGTCATCATTACATCCTTTTTCATTGTTAAATGTTTTTATTATGCTTTGGCATTATTGGAAAGGTCATAAAGACGTTCAAGTAGGAAATAACTTATTTAAGGCTATTCGTGGAAAATAACAAGATGCATAGAACTTGAATTGTAACTAAACCAGCTCCCACTGGTCCTTTTGATGGCCTTAGCAACAGCACTCCTACAAGTTGATCTCAGGTGTTAATACTTAATGAAAGTGTCATTGTGTCTTAACCACACTTCCACCACAACTCAATAACATACATCTCCTACGTGTATATACGCAAACATGTATACAGCATGCAAACTTAATGATATCATACACAATACACATATAATAACTTGCTTGTTGTAGGCGCTTATTCGTATGGCAAACTTTGCAATTCTTCCCAACGGGATCGATGCGGCAGCTTCTCCAGCTTTCTTAATATCGAAAATTCTGGGTCGCCGAAAAGATTGATTGCTTTATCCGGCCGGCCCGGTGAGTCGTATGTGGCGCTGAAGGCCAAGAAGTAGTTAATGGATCGTACGCGGGGGTATTCCTTGCCGTCCTGCCTTCTCACTTGAATTAATTCGGGCAAAGAGACCCTGCAAGCAAGCTTCTCGAGCTAGGCTCACCATCAAAGAAGAATTTGAACCTTTTCTCAGGAGGAACGTTCTCTTTGTTAGCCTTTCCTTTTAGAGCCGATAGGTCGGTCGTTTTAAGAACGCTAAAGAAGCTGGAGCTGCGATCCAGTGGGCAAGAATTGCACAGTTTGCCATTCGTAGAAATAGAAAGAGGTTTATTAGCGCTATGAATGTATACTGAAGATACTAGCCATTGAAGCCAGACAATAAAGTGACAAGAGCTAATTGTTATGATAACAGTTATGATAACACTGGGCGCTTAGGTATATTGCACACTTTTGTTGGTGTTAATTGAAAAAAGTGTGCAGTATACGCTGCGAATGCACACTTTTTCCTTTGATCTTGACCCCAATCATACAACAAACATTCATGTGTGTACACACACACACACACACACACACATGCACACACACACACACAATAATACACACTCAACCACCCAACCACCACAGAGGCAAGAGAGAGGGAGAGAGAAAGAGAGCTACTTATAGCTACTTTTGTTACTCCACAAATCAGCCGAAAATGACTCCTGAATGCTCACTTAAGCTTAATACCAGTCCATAGGCGAGATTTTGCGAAAGTGTAATGTATGCGAGGTATACATGAATCCTCCGCATACTCCACTCCCATCGACAAAGCTCAAGCTTTTAACAATTACTTTCATTCTGTCTTCACTATGAGTGACTATGTCCTCCCACACACAGACAACCTTCCTCAACCCACCCAACAGCTCCACACAATTCAAATTAGCCCCAATGATGTCAGTGAAGCATTAAACAACCTTGACCCCACTAAAGCCCCTGGACATGACAATATTAGTGCTGTTATTCTAAAATCATTATCTTCTACCCTCACTCTACCTATCACCACATTATTTCAACAAAGCGTTCAATCCTGTTCAATTCCCGATGACTGGAAAATTCACAAGATCAGACCAGTACCAAAATGTGGAGATCCTAGTAAGGTTTATAACTATCGCCCTATCTCGCTCCTCACAATCATATCTAAGCTACTTGAATCTATAATTTACCAGAAAATAATCCCATTTGCCAGCTTATTTATCTCCCATAATCAATATGGATTTATGAAGAATCGTTCATGCCTCAAACAGCTTTTACAGACCTACTCCGATATTTTTAACTCAATTGAAAATGGCCATTTTGTGGATGTAATTTACCTAGACTTTAGGAAAGCATTTGACACCGTTCCCCATGATGAACTATTGTTCAAGTTATGGATGATTGGAATAACCGGACCCCTTTGGCTATGGTTTAAAAATTACTTGAGCTACCGTACTCACTACGTAGAAGTGGATGGAGCATGTTCTAACCATCTCCCAGTTCTCTCTGGGGTTCCTCAGGGCAGCATTCTAGGTCCCCTATTATTCCTAATCTACATTAATGATCTTCCAAATTCAATAACCAGCTCCTCCACTTACCTATTTGCAGACGACACTAAGCTCATTCAATCAATCTCCAAATTCTCAGCTTCACACTTACAGACAGACATTGATGCAACTCTCATGTGGTGCCAACAGTGGAAACTGAATCTTAATATCTCCAAATGTGCCTGCATACGATTCAGTCTTAGAAGAACAAATGCTCCATCTTATCATATGCACAACCATGAACTCTTACCAACCTTACATCACAAAGATCTAGGAATCATCACTTCCTATGATCTATCATGGGATGCCCACTATAAAGATATATGCTCTAAAGCATACTGTACCCTCAATCTAATCAAAAGGTCAATCGCAAGTGACTCATCCGTGCATGTAAGAAAAGCACTGTACATATGTTTAGTAAGATCAAAAATATCTTACTGCTCACAATTGTGGAGACCTAATCTGATAAAAGACATAGAATCAATCGAGAAAGTCCAACGCAGAGCCACTAAATTCATCCTAAGTAGTATTTCTTCACAATATTATATTCTTGATTACAAGCAAAGACTCCATCTACTACAATTATTACCTCTAATGTACTGGTACGAAATACAAGATATCCTTTTTCTCGTTAATTGCCTAAAATCACCTACTGATCATCATCAAATCCTTCAACATGTATCCTTTTCTACATCCACAACTCGGTCAGCTTATGGAGGCAAACTAATGTACAACTATCGAAAGTATACCAAATCACGTCATTTTTATTACAACAGAATTGTCCGCTTATGGAATGCTCTCCCAACTATTGATCTATCACTACCCTTGTTATCAATCAAAAAATTTATCTACAATATTTTTTGGCAACACTTCACTGTAAATTTTGACTCAGCCAATCCGTGTACCTATCACTTTTTATGTCCATGTTCCAATTGTCATCTCTTAAGATTTTAGTTTCGTCAATATCACATAATTTATAGAGTACAGTAAAATTCAGTTTGAATATTGTCTTTAGTCCAGTGATTTAATATTTCACATGATTTCTCATTCCAGACTTGATTTCTTGTATTTATGAGAGCTCACATCATACATTATAATTTCATGCCTGTTTGGTCACCAACCACCTTTGTTTCATGTAATTACCTGAAGCACACATCATACATTTTGATTTCACGCTCTTTTCCACCAATCACCAATCTCAATTATATACTTAGCTAATACCCTTTATGTACCATTATTCAAGGCTACACTACAGGTTAGTGTTAGTCCTTCAGTCACTCTACCATTCACCATTATTTTCCGTTCTCATTCATAGCTCACTAATTCCACATGTGACTGTAAAGTTATTAATAATAATAATAATAATAGTATAGGGCCGCCATTTTATTTCCGCGTCATCCCTACATATAGAGTGCTATCGCACTCTATGATACAAGGCCGGGTGTCCAACGTTGGATGCAGTGATCTATTTTTACACACTGATACGAGCACGTGATTCCTTCGTTGAACCCCACCTTCTCTGGCCAGCAATAAATAGAAGCTGGCAGCGGACCAGTTAGCACTTTTTGTCGGACTGTCAGCTCAGAGTAGACGTGCGTGATCCTACAGAATGAGCTGTGGAACCAGCAAAGCGATCGAAGAAGAAATAACCCGTATGCAAGCGCACATCGATGAAGTGGGCGTGCAAAAGAGGGAAAGGCTTAGGACCATGGACTTCTTCTGCTTGGACAACTCCATTCGCGAGAGTACCGTCGGACAGCTCCGTAGCCACACACTGCAGGACAAGATCAAGATATTCGACCACGTCAAGAAGGCAGGGATAACCGACATTATCGTCGCTTCTTTCGCTCACATGACTCGCGTGGACGACGACTTCTGCCAGCTCTTGGTTGAACGCGGAGAGGATCGTAGCGGGCTGTATTCCTTCTCGGAAGTCACCGAAGGACTCAAGAATGGAAGGTACGACACAGAGACCGTCCCAATCTCCATGAGGAAGAATAAGAAGTACGGGTTGGCGAACACCTTCTTCGAGATGGATTTAGCCGATCCTTCCTGTGAATGGGGGACGAAATTCACCATCCAAGAGATGTGCCAGCTAGTTTTGAAGTGGATCAAGTGGGTGAAGACCGAGATTTCCGAAGATGCCCGCATCCTTATCAATCTACGCGATCTGCCCGTGGCAATAACGGAAGCACCCGAAAGAGTCCTGGAGTTCGTCACCTTCCTTGCCAAGCTTCCCCCACAACATCGCATGTTTGCTTTAGCCTTCGAGGACCCGTTCGGAGAGTACCTTCCAGAAGAATTGGAAGCATGGACGGCCTCTCTGCGAAGAACCATGGATTCCAACGGATGGAGTTCGGGCAAACTGCTGGTCCACATCCACCAGAAGTGGGACCTCCAGACAGCGTCTCAGTTGGATTGTCTCAGTGCCGGAGCCGACGGAGTCTGGGCCAGCTTGTGTGAGGAGGGAGCAGCCTTGGGCCACGCCTGCTCCACAGTCACCATGATGAACCTGATTCGCATGGAAAACGAAAAAGTCCTGAAAAAGTACAACTGCAAGTACCTGAGGACAGCCGCCTATGAGATCACGAAAATAACAACAGGAAAAGACCCCCACCCCAAGCAGCCCATTTACGGTGCACGGGCAGCTGATCTAGTGTTCGGCTTCCTGGGCATTGGAGATTTCGATGTGGCCGAATTCTTTGGAGTGGAAGCTCCAAATCGTATAACATCCCTGGCAACCCCTGATATGATCAAGGACCGGCTGGTCAACTTGTTTGGTGAGAATCCTCAATTCAATGAGAAAATTGCCCAAAAGATGAAGGAAA
>OZ026561.1:3956868-3976868 GCA_964020155.1 Chondrilla cf. caribensis
ATTCGATACCAAACTTGATCCGAAAAACGGTTCGCGAAGAGAAACTTGTCCGCGATTAAGAAGCGTCCGGAATTAGGGCTCCCCACCATGTATTCCCAAAAACACGGAAAGAACACCAAATGCGCCGTAAATGTCTCCAATTCTTCCGTATACATTAATTGTTATTCTAAAGGGGCGCTTAGGGACATTTATACCCCGGTGTATCGGATTTACACCGTTGTCGGTGCCTTTGAAGTATGACGTCATCGGGATACAAGTATATGTAAACCAGGAGAAATAATGCTACTTTACAGTAACCCAAACTATATAATATGAAACCTCAGTGTAAGATCACATTTGGTGATAGTCGTCACCATGTATATGCATGTATTGAGTAGTTGTGGTCACTTTGAAGCAGCATTGGCTTGCCTAGACTACACAGCATGTGCATGTACATGTGCAAGAAAACATACGTATATACCTATCTGTACATAATATTATGCATACGCACACTTAAACTCACATACACTCATACATGTGCAATCACACACACAAACATACACACATATGTACACATGTGTATATGTATATACACATGCACACATGCCACATACGTACACGTGTACACACACACGTACATGCACAAACACACACACGTATACACACATGTACATGCACATGTACATACGTATACACATGCACACACACAAGCACACACACACATGTACAAACATCGTATGCACATATGTACCTGGCACAATTGTTAATGACTGCCTGACAGGTACACACACACGAAACATACATGCAAACACACCTACACACAGCCTTCACACAGATATACATGCGCATGCACACATGTACATGCATGCATACACACACACAATCTACACACACACTGTTGTACCAATATCTGTAGAGTGGTTGGTGAGCCAATGACAACTCAGGTGTGAAGTATAGTACAAAGGATTAGCTGATGGACAAAGGCTTATTTTGTTTGAGACACTACCATGGTGATGTCCTTACACAGAGTGTCTGTTAATACTTCTTAGCTTTGCTGTTTCTCAACTTACCGCCAATAGACATTGAGTCATTCCAGTCAGTCATTGATGCTGCTTTGTACTGTCCACTGCTTCATGATAGGCTGGCACTATAAGGAAACAGTGATCTGTTGACACTATGCATATGTCACCTCGTACACAGACATACATGCACACAAATGTACATGCATACACACACACAATATACACATACTTTTGTACCAATATCTGTAGAACGTGGTTGGTGAGCCAATGACAACTCAGGTGTGAAGTATAGTACAAAGGATTAGCTGATGGACAAAGGCTTACTTTGTTTGAGACACTACCATGGTGATGTCCTCACACACACACACACACACACACACACACACACACACTATGTAGTATAAAATCACCATCAGGACTCAGGGTTCCAAATTACATACACAAGCAGAGTTCAAGGTTCATTAAAGAAGAACCACAATAGAAACATCTTCCACTGTACCCCTTTCAGTACATGCACAGATAGAGAGGAGTCTTGCTGTAAGCACAGTTGACCCTGTATCAAAGACCACCTCTACACAAAGTCCACCTGTCCTGTATAAGCGACCACTCTCGAACTATCCAATACACAGTCTCAACTACACTGATATATGTACCTCTATATGAAGACCACCTGTCCACAGAGACCACATTTCCTGTCCCCTGGGTGGTCCTTATAGACAGGTTTCACTGAATACCGTAGTATACTCACATTCAACTGTCCAATACATAATCTCAAATACACCCATACACATCTGTCTACAGGGACCACATTTCCTTGTATGGTTCCCTGGGTAGCAATGTAACCATGGCAATGATGGGCATCAACAGGTCAACCAAGGGGCACTTCACCATGTCAAGCTAGGTAGGTCAGTTATCGTGAAGTTTTTTTAGTGAATTTAGCAAGTGATGCAAGAATCACTAAAAGTAGTACTCACAAAGATTTGTATATATAATATATATACTCAATTGCAAATACAGTGGAACCTCTCTATTACAAACCTCTGAATAGTAGAAACCTCTGTAGTAAGAACACAATTCTGTGTCCCAGTGTAGTACTGTAGTGTATTAATTGACCTCTGAATTGAGGACACCTCTGTAATAAGGACTAAAATCAAGGTCCCAAAGTGTCCGTAATAGAGAGGTTCCACTGTAACATTCACACAACCTTGTCTGTATGTGTTATACATTACATAGGCGGCGGAACAGGGGAGGGGGAAAGGGGGGGCATGCCCCCCCCACCCACTCATCACAAAGGTGGGACCAAGAATGTCTATGTAGAGTATTACTGCATGGACACAATTGCATTATTATTCATGAGTTCAGCACCATGGCCTTTAGCCCCCCACTTGCCAAACCATTCTTCTGCCTATGCATTATGTGTTAGAATTAGTAGTCTTACAGTATCGTGTATCACTATAATGTATTATATACACTATATTGAGAGCCACCCACACATAAAGACCACCTGTCCTATTGGCTAACATACTGCAGTGAATCTCAATTAGGGACTGTCTATTATATAGACATCACTCACTCTCAACATCACCTGTTCTACCTTGTGGTCAACAGATTACAATGAACTCACCCACTCACTCCCAACATCACCTGTTGTACATTGTGGTCAACAGACTACAATGAACTCAACATCACCTGCACTGTTACCATGGTTTCACTTCTTCCAGAGTGGAGAAAGGTCAAATTATGTACATACGCAAGAAGAGTTTCAAGGTTGATTGAAGTACACACATACACACACACACACACACACACACACACACACACACACACACACACACACACACACACACACACACACACACACACACACACACACACACACACACAATAAATATATGTACATGTGTATGAATATATTGTCTAGTGAATGTTGTCTCAACCCTGTTTCCATGGTAATGTCCCCACTCATTACACAGATAAGCAACCTTACTTCACACGCACGTGCACACGCGCACACAACACACACACACGCACGCACGTGCACACGCGCGCACACACACACACACACACACACACACACACACACACACACACACACACACACACACACACACACCTGTTGTAGTGGAATGTAAATATCAATTAAAGTGGGAGTCGATTGCGTGAGTTCAGAACTAATCATATTCGTGTCCTATGTAAACAATAAACTTCTTGGAAATATTCACCACAATGTGGTAGTACTCTGTATAATCTAATATAACATTCATACTCTTTATTATTTTATACCTAAGTGCATGGCATATCACTGTATATTGATCCTGTGCCATTGTGATCAATTGTACAAGGGTAGATGTGGTTTTTCCCAGAACCATCCGGAATGGATATCATTTGGAGCACCTCCAAAATAGGCTTGTATTCGAAGGCAGCCGCTTGGAAGAACTGCAGGTTGCTGGATTCTTGCACCTTGCTTGTCAGTGGATCTAGAGTGCCTTTGCTAACAAGGGAGCATCAGGGTAGGACTACTTTCATCACCATTCGCTTTCAATATCACTCAATTTCAGCTTGCTGTAAGCATCAACTGTGATATCTCTTATTGGCAGCATTGATTCGTGGTCACTCATATGGCCCAGTTACCTGTCAATCCTCTCACTCTTCAACAACACCAATCTGTGGAGGAGTTGCCCTCACCCCAATCACCTACTTTGTTGGAAGGTTCTATTCAAAACTTTGAAGGGTCTGCTCAGAGAAGGACCAAATACCTGAAAAGATGGAAAAGGCAATCATTCACGATTGTGCCAGGTACATACGTACATATGATGTGTGTGTATGTATGTGTGTGTGTGTGTGTGTGTGTGTGTGTGTGTGTGTGTGTGTGTGTGTATGTATGCTTGTGTGTGTGTGTGTGTGTGTGTGTGTGTGTGTGTGTGTGTGTGTGTGTGTGTGTGTGTGTGTCTGTGTATGTATGCTTGTGTGTGTGTGTTGTGTGTGTGTGTACATGTATGTGTGCGTGCGTGTGTGTGTGTGTGTGTGTGTGTGTGTGTGTGTATGTATGCTTGTGCGTGTGTGTGTGTGTGTGTGTGTGTGTGTATGTATGCTTGTGTGTGTGTGTGTGTGTGTGTGTGTGTGTGTGTGTGTGTGTGTGTGTGTGTCTGTGTATGTATGCTTGTGTGTGTGTGTGTTGTGTGTGTGTGTGTGTGTGTGTGTGTACATGTATGTGCATGTGTGTGTCTGTCTGTGTGTTCGTGCATGCATTGTGTGTACGTATGTTCTTGTGTGTTCGATTATATCACTTTTCCTTCCTATACTCTTCACAGGTGAAGAAGCCAATGAAGTGATCAAGCATGGGAAGACCAAGAGCAAGACACTATGGAGGTTCCCCAGCTCTGGAGTGGGCATTGAACCCCTCAGCACCAGCCCGAAGGATGACAATTTTCTTGCATTTCGCGTTGTCAATACAAACACCAACTCCGAAGTCAACAGATTCAAAGCCGAAAACATCGTCCAGATGCGCACGTTTATGGCTTCACTGGGTGGGACAGGTACTGGGTTATTCACACAGAAGTCGGTAGATTCCAGCTCCTGTGGTAGTCCGGTTGACGGGAAGGTTGGTTTATGGGATGTTGTGCATCCATCTGAAGGAGAGGTGTCCAACATGCCGAAAATTGATGAGAATCAAGCATGGGAATCATCCAAAGGAGCGGTGCCGTTGTACGAGGAAGCGATGAAGTTACTACCACAAGCATTTTACTTCCAACTGGAAACACAACCGAGTGGTCAGGAGCAATCTTTTCCGGGTGGTGTCCTCCCTCAATATGATGCATCGACACCCCTTACCAAGCAAACGCGAAGAGAGTTTCATGACCAATTCCTCCCACCATACGGACCACCCGTGTTCTACCCCATCAGTATCGGGTATGGGGAGGAGGTGGGCTTGGAGGCAGGCATCCAGGCCTTGTGGGACCCCGTGAAAAAATGCTGTTACTTCATTGACCATCAGAAGAAGGTGTCTTTCACACACAACCCTCGTCCTCAGAAAAAAGCACCAATCGTGGTGAAGAAACAGACCCAGATGTTCAGAGACGATCATCGCGAAGACACGATGAATCCCAGAGCTCACGAAAATGCAGATATCACTATATTCTCTGCGAACCGTGCTTTGAAGAAACGCCACGGATTTGTGCTGGTCGCATATGGTAGAGACGGTGTAGTGGGTGAGAAGGGCGTCAACGGGGTACAGGGACAGAAGGGAGTGGACGGCATTCTAAAATTTCTAAAACACAACGGGAGTCCCGGAAAACCTGGTGGGCGGGGCTCAGATGGAGGACCTGGTGGAAGAGGCAGCGACGGAACCACAGGAAGTGATGTCATCTTGCATATCTCGGGGAATCCAGAAGAACTCGCTGTGTCTGGTACGTGTTCGTTCACTGCTAAGCTCGGAGGTACAGGTGCCGAGGAGGTATTGTTTGTGAACTGCAGGGGTGGAAGTGGTGGTGTAGGAGGTGTGGGAGGAGTGGGAGGCAGAGGTGGAGATGGAGGCAATGGAGGTAGGGGAGAGGATGCTGCAACGCAAAGCAGCAATGATGGTGGAAACGGTGGAGCTGGAGGAGATGGAGGTAACGGGGGATCCGGTGGCAGAGGTGGAAATGGTGGTAATGCCGCATGTGGAGGGAGATGCTTGTTCAAAACCTCTGATCCCAGGCTTCTGGTCCTGGTTGAGGCCGACTGTAGAGCCGGGATACCCGGAAAGGGAGGAAAAGGGGGAAAAGGAGGAGAGGGTGGAAATGGTGGAGCCGGGGGAAGAGGGGGCAGGGGAGGAGCAGGATACACAACCGAATATTACGATCGCAACAGAAGAACCGTATATTACACCCATCACCGGGGGGGTAGTGGAGGGTACAACGGCCCACCTGGACATCATGGTGCTGGAGGCTACAACGGTTCTGATGGAGTTGACGGACAAGAATCCGTCCATGGAGGCATTTGGTGGGTGGTCCTGTCTCCAGAAGGTTCCCTCATGTACGAAGCAGCAACACGATACGATGTCAAAATTGCAGACAACTTCAAAATTACACCCAAAGTCCCTGGTGGTATATTTGAACCAAACGAAGAGATATTCATATCAGATCTTGTTGCATTCAACACTGGAGGTTTGCCACTCCCAGCCGGAGCAAGTGTGTTCGTTCCATCCTCGGAAACCATCAACTTCAAGCCCATCAAGTACAAGATGTCTGCTCTAGATGCCAATGCAAAGATCACCATCCCAACTACATTCTGTGGGAGGATATTTGACATGCCACCTCCAAACACTCCAGGACCTTTTGTTGGCAAGGCCACCTTCAAAACGCGTGCAGAGCTGCTCGGAAGACCATTCGATCCATCTGTAATATCGAAGGAAGTGGTGGTGCAATATCCAGTCAAACTGCGCTACCTGAAGTGCAGTGAGAATGCAGGAAGAGGAGAGATAACTGTTCTTCGCATTGGAGTGACCAACAACTCCAAAATGCCGTACGGGAACATTTCTGGTTCTGGAGGGAAGGTGGCCCTTAGACTCCACTTCGACTCTCGTCTGATTCCTGTGGGCTGGGGAAATGGCGAAAAGGGATCCGCTAAGCCGCTGTACTCCATCACATACGACCCGAAAGTGGCAAATAGCATGTACATCGAATTCAAGCGAATTTCCCCAGGGAAGTACGTTGAAGTGGAGATAGCAGTGCAGCTGTGCACAAAGAGCGAGCTCTTTGACCAGTGCTACTGGCAGGCTGATCTCTACCTGAGGGACAAGCTGATCGAGTACAACTTTGGAAGTATTCGTATTTCACCTTTTTACTTCCATAGCGATCCCCCAGCAGACATGCTCATGGTCACCAGCAAGAGTGTCACTCGCATCGAGTTCATTTATTGGCAGACAGTTTTCGAAGGTCTCCGTTTGTCTGTTGATTTTTGGGATGTCGGTCGCTACAACGGTCTCTCCATCGACAAGGCAACCAAGGCCCGTCATCCCACCTCATGGATTGGACGCTACAGAGGGAAGCTTGTTCTTTACCCTCACTGCGAGCTTGGCAATCTGCTTCCATCCGACATTGCCTACCATTTCCATGAGACGACTGGCCCTGGTGATGTCCTGAAAGACCTGAATTCAAGTATGATTCTGTTCTTGCCCTCCGAAACCAGTGACACAACTGCCAGGAAAGAGATCTCAGTTTTGAGACATCTGGCCACCGCTCAGCCACCACTGGAAATCCCCCCAAAGGCATACTCCGGAAAGCACCTCTCAAAGCCAGACACGACAAAACCATACCTGGAATGGGAGCTGAACAAGATGAAATCCCTCGAGAAGGAGACTCCATCGCAAATGTCTGTTGTCATCTCTCGATCGGTGCAGATCGAAAGTGCTGGCATGTTTCGATACAACTACGGCACTGTCGATATTCGGAGGATTCCACTGATGCGTTCGTGCAAATTCCTGGTCATTGATGGATCTGGGACAAACATGGCTCACATGAGCATCGATGATGCTAATTTGGACACCGCCTCCTCGGATATTCCTCTCGCCAGTTTCTTTGGTCAAGTCTTCATGACTGTTCTCTTTGGGCTGACCCTGAAGAAGAAGCTGGAGTACATCAAGAATGAAGGCGTTGAAAGCAGAGAAAGAGAAAATCAGCTCTCCTTTCACCTGCCCAATGGATACTCTCTCAGTTGTGGGGAGCTTGCCATGATCTGTATGTCGGTGGAGATAGCAGATGAGGTCTACAGCTGTGAGAGGTCTGTTCAGAGGATGGAGGAGTTTGTTCAGGACGTGGAAAACAACATGTCTACTTACACAGCCAGGGGAGAGCTGACCCTCCAGGGACTGAAGTTGATCAGGAAGGAAGTGAAGAAGAGAAGGAAACGGATGACTCACTCCGATGTCACCAAAGGGGCAGACGAAATTCTAAAACTTGCTGGCAAAGTGAAGAAGGCTATTTTGTCAGCCGGAGTCCAGAAACTGGCGAAAGACAGAGTTCTTCCCCGACTGGATGTGCTCAGGGATGGTGACCGGTTCCACCACAGCCACCAGTACAAGGCTTCCGATTCCAGGTGGAACCTTCTGTCACTCTGAACCCATCAGACCAACAGCTGGAAACCTCATTCTCAACATAAACAAATAATATTAGCATAGGTTAGTACATAACTACCTAAACAGTGCTTAAAATAAATCACACTATCATAATCACATCTCTCTTCATCTCTACAGGTACACTACTGATGTTAGCAAGCTTTAGAGCCTCTCTGGTAGACTAAATCAAAGACTATAGCTACTCGTATGATATACACAGTACAAATGTCTTGTGCTATGTAGGTGGTTTTCAACTCTTAATTTGTTAGGATTGTGTTAACATGTTGTAGTATGATATTATTGAGTGAGAATTATTAACTCTTGTAATATCTCATAATCAGTCTTATATGGTACTTTTAAATTTAAAAAATACTTGATCGTATGTTCATATACTCTATTTTTGTGCATGTTATGAATGTACACACACACACACACACACACACACACACACACACACACACACACACAATAAATATATGTACATATGTATGAATATATTGTCTAGTGAATGTTGTCTCGACCCTGTTTCCATGGTGATGTCCCCACTCATTACACAGATAAGCAACCTTACTTCACTGTGATATTCTCAGTAACCATCCCATTATATCAACACAACCCCTAGCTTAACAAACTGTACAATGTCAGAACATAATCCATACTACGTACAGTGAAACCTCTCTAATCCGACACTCAATGGGGCCTGAGAATAATGTTGCATTAAGAGGTTGTTGGATTATGGAGTGCCTCTTACCATACTTATGTATGGTACTGTACCTCATATAATGGTCAGATTAGAGAGAATGTTGGATTATAGAGGTGTCGGATTAGCGAGGTTTCACTGTATTACCATCAATCTACATGTGAAAATAACAGCATTGCCAACCACAATGATGGGTCTAGTACACACATAAAATTCAGACAATAGTCATTCTTAGTTATCTCTTGGTTCGTTTTGCTTTGGGAGGATCATCTCTGTCAACGTTGACATTCTTCGGACCAACTACACCCCCCTTCTCCTGTTGATCACTAGATGGACCTTCATCTTCCTTGTCATGTGGATCACTACACTCCCTGTCATCTACCCCGTCTTCTCCCCCTTGTTCACCAGGGATCTCTATACCCAGCTTGCTACATTGTGCAGAACACCACAGAGCTAATTCCAGCTTATGTGCAGTCCAAAATTTGGTACCTACAGGGGGTTGGGTCAATGAATTGAGTGAGAGATGCCTCACATGCATGCTGAATGTAATGATATAAACAAACATTGCACATGCAAACATGCACACATACACACACACAGAGAGACACACACACATGTGCGCACACACCACACACACACACATACACACACACACACAAACACACACACACACACACACACACACACACACACACACACAGACACACACACACACACACACACACACACACACACACACACACACACACACACACACACACACACAGACAGACAGACAGACAGACAGACACACACACACACACACACACACACACACACACACACACACACACACGCGCATACACACACACACACCCTCATCCCTATTAAGCTTGGTTGCCAACTTCTTGATTTCCTCCACGAACTCCATGTACCCTCTCATTGTATATGACACCTTTCCTAACACGACCTCAACAGCCTCATCAGCCATGAATGGTACATCATTGGGTGCATAGGACGACAATATGGCTACAATGAGAAGGAAAAGGGTATGAAATATAACAATGTGCATTATACCTGAGCCCGAGGATTCACATTGGTGGCCCAGCTAATACACAATTCTAGTTGTACCATGATGCGTGGGCGTTTCCTTTGATGTGGTCAGGTGTCTATATCGCTAAACTACCTCATTACATATTCATGGGGTGTATAACTTTTTCCCCAAGGTGTATAACTGACTCTGTTATACACCTTGTTAGTATTATTTTATCACTTATGTACCGAAATGAAATTTCACATAGATCGAGCGGGGCAACTGAAATTTCACTGGAAAGGGACGATCGGATTGCACTCCTGCTAGAGACGGTCGGGTTAGACGGTATCTACTGAATAGAGACATTTGGGTCAGGTATCTAGTGTAGATAGAGACCGACAGCGTACTTCAAGATTTGTATCTTGTACCAAGCAGCTTGACACAACTTGCTCAAAGTTTAGAGATCAACACCTTCGGGCTCCACCCTCAGGTGCTTAAATCGCTAAACCTTCTGTTCTCATTGTATAACCTATACTTAGTACACACTCCTTGTTAGTACACACTCACAGTTGGTACACACTCACGGTTAGTACACACTCCTGGTTAGTACACACTCCTGGTTAGTACACACTCCTGGTTAGTACACACTCTTCACTCAGTCCCTAGCTCATGTACACTATGTCAGCCAATACGTACTATTAATAAATACCTGTAATAAAACACACAGTTTGGGTGTGCCCTCCAAGGTACTTGATAATCAGGTTCAATTGTATACAGACACGTACAAATACAAACATGAAAGCAATACAACGTGGAGATATGTACATGTACTTGAGAGCCACAGGTGCACCTGAGATACCTGAGGCAGTAGCTGGACCCACTCCCTTGAGTGCTGTCAGCGTTTCAATTGCCTTTTCGATGTCCGGCAAGCACTTGATGGCATCCGAAGTGCTCCTTGTAACGAGGTCTTTGGGATTACTCTCAACAAGGCTCTGTAGCTTAGGCCTGAACTTCCCTCTCTGTGAAAATACAGTTCATGGAGGGAAAATGTGGTGGATTGATGGGTAGCAGGTTATTCAGATCATTGGTACGTACATATGCATACCATATTTTGATTTCATAAAGTGTGTGTGTGTGTGTGTGTGTGTGTGTGTGTGTGTGTGTGTGTGTGTGTGTGTGTGTGTGTGTGTGTGTGTGTGTGTGTTAATACATCAATGCACCAATCCATCACCTTCAACTTCCACCTCATTATCTTAGCCAGTTCATCACCAGTCAGTGTTCGAGGATTTTTTCCAGCCAATGATTCTGGAAGGTCTTTCTGATACCTACAAGAAATGCAATATGCTAAAAAATACACACACTGTATATGTGGAAGTCATAAATACATGTATGCCTATATTCGTACTTATTGACATGCATACAAAGGAACACAAGTCAGCATTACAACCAGCGCCTTGTTCGTTTCACAAAATAGTCCTATTTTGCGCTGAATATGGAATAGATGTTTAATTTTTACCAACTGTCCAACTGTTCTAAGGTCTCTTCTCCTTTTTTGTACTTTTTCTTGGACGAAAGTGCTGAAATGACCTCATTATATCGGCTGAGTTTTTGCTGAAGATTTCCATTGCTGATGCCCGCCATTTTTCCACTGGAACGAAGGTCACGTGAGTTCGTCCAGCACGCGACTCTGTATGTACTTCTTGCTCAAGACGCAAAGGCGCTTGATCTCGACAGACGGAAGATAATTATGAATCGCACACGGTGCATCAACTTCTCCGTTCGACAATATTATGATTGTAAGCTGAAAAAATGATATCGCTCACTGATGCCGAACACCGCCAGATTCGTATAACTGGAACTAATAAATAGCCTTTTTAATAAGTGGATCAGTTCGTTAGGTTGGTCCAGTGAGTACCAGGTACGTATCAGCGAGTAACAAGCGGTAATGCACCCAACTGGACGGTTAACTATCTGACTTCTCTGGTCATAATATTATTCAAGGGTGACGCTCGTTGCGTATGAAGATGGCAGATCGTAGGCGACAGCCGGACATTGTCCCGGAATTTACCTCGAACCTAAAGAGTGCTTCAGAAACAGGCGTTGGTGAAGAGGTACTAAGAGATGACGAGGAAACAGCCAGCAAACGTGAACATCTCCGACCTTTGATTGAATTCGCTCCACGCATTTGGGCTACTCTGAAGAGTTGGTTGAAGATGATAATAGTCTTTCTCGTCCCTTTGTGCCTTTTACCGCTGCCATTAGTGGTACGGAACCAAGTATGTTGTTACTGATACAGGATGTAGAAACCGGTGCATATAGTCCTAATTTAATACCAAGTGGCCTACAATGGAACGGAACCAAGTAGATGTCTATGTTGTTATTGATGTGTATTATATGTAGAAACACGCACACACAGACCTAATTTAGTACCTAGTCGCCTACAATGGAACGTGAAAAAAATTAGCATTATATTCACCATCAACCAAACCGACCATCCATTCCACTAAGTATCGTGCATTTTCTCAGTATACTGTCAATTGCTCTACACTCACAAGCTCTGTACTCATTCCACCAACTTAGCCTACTAATACATTGCAATGTGTGTGACATTTCCACATTGCTTGTCTTGAGTGGGTTTGAAAAAGGGGCCCGGCTTAGAAGTGATCAACTAAATAAAAGTAGGGTGGTGGAATGTAAAAAGGACCCCTGTCAGCTTTGGCTCTCAATTAGGTCATCCATAAAGACCTCAAATTTCAGCTGCTAATATGTAGCCTGGAAAGAGTACTGTATGAACGGAACCCAGTAAATCATGCATTGTGGACCTGTGGTTACCTAAACCAGCTATAGGGTGTATCTACATTCTATATCTATCTGTTGTAAATAGCCTATTATTGCCTCCCTCACAGGCCGCCAGTGCTGCCTACATCATCTTTATCATAGCTGTGTACTGGATGACTGAAGCCTTACCGCTGGTGGCAACCTCTCTCCTTCCTCTTATCCTCTTCCCTGTTACTGGTGTACTGTCGGCAGAGGAAGTAGCAGTCACGTACTTGAATGACACTAGTTGGCTTCTCATTGGAGGATTGATGGTTGCCATAGCAGTGGAAAAGTGGGATCTACACAAACGCCTCGCCTTGTGGGTGCTCTTACTGATGGGATCACGGCCATCAATGTGCGTTAAAGTAATTATGCATGTATGCAATTCGATTATGGCACATTTTTTTACAACAGCTAATAATAATTATGACATTGTTTTGTGCTTCAAATGCATGAACATATCAAATTCTTCGATCTCTCTTCGAACATTTTGAGGTTTACAAATTTGTGTCCCCAGCTGATCCTATTTAAAATAAAAATATTATTAAATTATTATATTATAATAGAATTACAAAACAGAAGGTGTTATTATTATTGTGCATTACACTATATAGGTTACTAGATAGGTTAAATTAAATATTAATCAGTACTGCATGTAATAGTGAATGTACTCAATATACGTATACTGTACATGCAATGTCATTATGTAGTTTTAAGATAACTGCTGAATGATAAACCATACTGCTCTTCTTCTTCTGACTCCTTTCTCCATCACTCATGAAGGTTGCTGTTTGGATTCATGGCCTCAACAGGATTCCTATCCATGTGGCTCAACAACACTGCCACAGCTGCTATGATGCTTCCCATCGCGCAAGCTGTTCTGAGTGAGTTTGAGAAGTGTACAGAGGAGCTTGCCACAGATGGAGACAACAAAGTGGTTGTTGTTGGTTACAATCGCTTTGAAAATGAATCTGAAGAAAGAGATGATTCTGTAAATGAGATACAAGGTGGAGAGAGTTTAAATCAAGGTGATGATATCGAATGTGAAGAAACAGCCAGAAATCCAGCAGAACCAGTCCCTGATGTTGAGATTGAGGTGGTCTCAGACAATGCCATTGTAAAAGATGAAGAGAAGGGTGATCCAGATGTAGTGAAAGTAGCCGCGAATGAGACAGTGAAGCGCCTTGGTAAAGGACTTATGATAGGAGTAGCTTACGCTGCCAACATTGGAGGAATGGCCACTTTAACTGGTTCAGGACCCAATCTAGTTCTGAGAGGAGTTGTGCAAACGTTTGTTCACTGTACACACAAAAGTAGCATTTTAAACCCACCATGTCGCTGTCACCATCGTAAAATGCACTGCATGTACATGCTAAAATAGAACTCATCACTCACTTAATCATGCAAGACTTATAGCATGATTAAGTACATAGCCATATACTGCATGGAGCCAGGAGGAAGGTGACATAAAACAGCCAATGGGTTCAAGGCCTTGAATTATAGTTCTCTATGGCAGATTATGGATCAGAAATCCATTCAAAGCATACATACAATGTGTACTATTATAATACTATAACTGTTACAGTAAAGTATTATGGATTACCCCAGATCAATATTTTATTATCATTGATCATACAGTTTATCTTTTCCAGTTTGTTCCCAGGGAGTACAGAAATCAATTTCGGTGTTTGGTTTGTGTTTGGAGTTCCAACAGCTGTAATTGTTCTCTTTGGAGCATGGGTCTACCTAACAGTGCTGTTCTGTGATGACAGGTACTATTATTATGTTGGGTGTATCCTATGGTATTCACACATGCACCAACACACACACACACACACACACACACACACACACACACACACACACACACACACACACACACACACACACACACACACACACACACACACACACACACACACACACACACACAGTGTCACACACACACACACACACACACACACACACACACACACACACACACACACACACACACACACACACACACACACACACACACACACACACAAGCACACACACACACACACACACACACACAAGCACACACACACACACGCACGCACACACACACATGCATGCACACACAAACACACGCACACACAAACACCCACACACCCGCACAAACACACGCGCACACTTAATACTTTGATCAACCATCTGTCTACAGTTTCCAATGCATAAAGAAGAGATTGTGTTCAAAGTGGAAGTTTGAGGTGATTGATAGGACTAAGGGACGTTCTGTCATCAAAGCACAATACAGAATGCTTGGACCCATCAAGTGAGGCAGGACAATAATAGCAATTTGATAACTGGCATTGCATACCCTCATTTGAAACTGTGTGTCATTAATGTGTACGTATAATATATACATTGTGTAGGTATGCAGAGATTCTAGTACTGCTAACATTTGTATTGCTTGTTCTTCTGTGGTTCCTGAGAGACCCTAAGTTCATTCCAGGCTGGGGAGCTCTGTTTCCTACTGCACCAGATGGAACCAGGTGTGTGTGTGTGGGGGGGGGGGGATGTCACTGTATGATTGTGTTGTGAGTGCATATGTGTGTACATGTGTGTATGCACACATATAGAAGTCTTTGTGTGTATTATTATATTATCGATGTAATTGTGTGCTATGCCTGTGGCACTACATTCACTGCTCTTTACTCTCTCTCACTCTCTTTACAGTGATGTATCAGATGCCTCTTCAGTCATGTTTGTTGCATTTCTCCTCTTTCTTATACCATCCAAACCCTGCCTCCTCTGTACAAAATGTCGTCAATTTTCCTGTTCACAGCGAAGTATGTAGACCGACATACACACAGCATGCTTCTATGTACATGGTATATACAGTGCTTCTTGTGACATTGGTGATCTTCACTTCCTTCGTACTCTGTAGCGTGTGTGGAGGCTGGTGGGTCCGACAGACTACTGGACTGGAACTCCGTCCATCTCAAACTTCCTTGGGATGTAATCCTGTTGTTGGGATCTGGATTTGCCATGGCAAGAGCAGCAGAGGTATATATGCATGTGTGTGTGTGTGTGTGTGTGTGTGTGTGTGTCACCAATTGGCTGTTTAGTTCTAGATCGAGTACCCCATTTCTTCTTCATCTTGTCAGTGTTCAGGTCTAAGTGAGTGGATTGAAGGGAATCTTCACATACTCAGTGCCTTGTCTCCGGCTTCTGTAGCATTTCTTGTCACTTGTCTGGTTGCCGTAGCAACACAAGTCATGGTCAATGTTGCTTCAACAACCCTCTTTCTTCCAATCGTGGCTAAACTGGTAAGGAGTGTTGTCCATGTTCTAATCCACAGACTCACACATGTTTAGACAATTCACACAATCATCTGTCATATATATATATGTATATGTAATATATAACTCACATACGACATACACATACAACATACACACATATGTACACATCCTCATTTTAGTATATCACATGCTCCTACAATCATCTATATACAGTACATTAATCCTAGCTCTCTCTTGTGTATGGTAGGAGTGTTGTCAATGTTCTAATCCACAGACTCACACAATGTCATGCTTAAACAATTCACACTATCACCCATCATATTATATATTATATGTAATATATAACTTACATACAACATACACATACAACTTACATATGTATGTACACATCCTCATTATAGCTTATCACATGTTCCTACAATCATCTATATACAGTACATTAATTCTAGCTCTCTCTTGTGTATGGTAGGGTGTTTCTCTTGGTCTCAACCCGCTCTATCTCATGATACCAGCTGCTGTGACCACTTCATTTGCTTGTATACTGCCAGTGTCCAGCACACCAAGTGCAATGGTGTTCACTATGGGCTATTTCAGAGTTTATGATCTGGTAAATTATATGTACATACCAGTGTATAAAATACATATAATACACTCTATATACTTTAGTGATTTGAATGTGCATAATATTATATATATCATGCATGACTATTATGTTATATAATATTATATGTATATAATATACAAAGTGTTATTAGGAGGATGCCTGCATACATTATTACTACTGTAACAGGTGTAGAACTTAGACTATGTGCCCTTTTCAAATTATTGTTATTTCTGAAGAACTGAAATTCCTTAGTGTTTAAAGGGAGATTGGACAGTGCTTCTTGCTGGAGACTTCATTGGAACAGGAATATGTACTACAGCACAACAGTTTCATCGAAAGAGCCTTCGATAATTGGGGGTATCATACAGTGGAGCACTCAAACCAGAAATTCTGGGGCAATCTGTTTGCTATAAGCAGGAGTTTGTTATATCAGGACAATTTCCTATGCGATACTGTAGCACATGGTTGAGATCATTGCTCAAGAACTTTGTTATAGAGGAGTTTGTTATAAGAGTGCTCCACTGTTATAGATCATGTATAGTTTTTAAAATTTCTTAGTTTAGTTTGTCAATGGCTTATTGTTAAATAACCAAAATATTAAAGAATTGTAGTTCATTTTAGCATATTAGATACTCCAACAATAAACTATTATATATGATTTTAGTTACTGTATGACCTTAGCCACTATTATACATATTGTGTGTATTCATCTAGCTTTGTTAATTTATAAATTTGGTCATCTTTTCATCATTAGCTCATCACTGGGATACCTGTCAGCTTCATTGGAATTGTTGTCCTCAACTTTGCCATCAACACCTATGGAGTACCACTGTTCAACCTGAGTGCTGCACCTGAGTGGAACACCCCATCCAACATGACAACTAATGCTACAAACTATTTAATAGGTTGCCAATGAATTGAACAATTATTGTACTCAGAAATTCTTATTTAATTTTATAATAAGACATGTACGTACGTATGGGAGAGTATGTGCAGGAGAAAAAACTCCAAGCATTTTTACCATAGCTCATGGGGAAGGGTGTGTGTCAACCTTATACTTTACCCGACCTAGCTGGGGACATGAAAAAACTTATGAAACGATTCTCATCTCAGTATATAGGTGGCCTGTAACTCCAGCTACATTTGGAGGTGCTTAATATGTTTTCAATGTATGGGAGAGTGTAGGAGAGAAAACGCTAAGCACCTCTGCATAGCTCATGAGGGAGGGGGTGTGTCAACTTGATATTTTAGACAGACCTAGCTGGGAACATGAACAAACTTCTGAAACAATTCCCATCTCAATCGGTGGCCCGTAACTCCAGCTACATTGGAAGGTGCTAAATATTTTTTTCAATATATGGGAGAGTATAGAAGTTAAAATGCTAAGCCCCTTTTTGCATACCTTGTGGGGGAGGGATCATGTCAACTTGATATTTTAGATAGACCTAGCTGGGAAAGTGAACTAACTTCTAAAACAATTCCCATCTTAATAGGTAGCCCGTAACTCCAGCTACATTGGAAGGTGCTTAATATGTTTTCAATGTATGGTAGAGTATAGGAGAGAAAATGCTAAGCACCTTTTTGCATAGCTCATGAGGGAGGGGGCATGTCAACTTGATATTTAAGACAGACCTATCTGGGAACGTGAACTAACTTCTGAAACAATTCCCATCTCAATCGGTGGCCCGTAACTCCAGCTACATTGGAAGGTGCTTAATATGTTTTCAATGTATGGTAGAGTATAGGAGAGAAAATGCTAAGCACCTTTTTGCATAGCTCATGAGGGAGGGGGCGTGTCAACTTGATATTTAAGACAGACCTATCTGGGAACGTGAACAAACTTCTGAAACAATTCCCATCTCAATCGGTGGCCCGTAACTGCAGCTACATTGGAAGGTGCTTAATATTTTTCAATGTATGGGAAAGTATAGGAGAGAAAACGCTAAGCACCTTTTTGCATAGCTCATGAGGGAGGGAGTGTGTCAACTTGATATTTTAGACAAACCTAGCTGAGTACGTGAACTAACTTCTGAAACAATTCCCATCTCAATCGGTGGCCCGTAACTCCAGCTACATTGGAAGGTGCTTAATATGTTTTCAATGTATGGTAGAGTATAGGAGAGAAAACGCTAAGCACCTTTTGCATAGCTCATGAGGGAGGGGGCGTGTCAACTTGATATTTAAGGCAGACCTACCTGGGAATGTGAACAAACTTCTGAAACAATTCCCATCTCAATCGGTGGCCCGTAACTCCAGCTACATTGGAAGGTGCTTAATATGTTTTCAATGTATGGTAGAGTATAGGAGAGAAAACGCTAAGCACCTTTTGCATAGCTCATGAGGGAGGGGGCGTGTCAACTTGATATTTAAGGCAGACCTACCTGGGAATGTGAACAAACTTCTGAAACAATTCCCATCTCAATCGGTGGCCCGTAACTCCAGCTACATTGGAAGGTGCTTAATATTTTTCAATGTATGGGAAAGTATAGGAGAGAAAACGCTAAGCACCTTTTGCATAGCTCATGAGGGAGTGGGCGTGTCAACTTGATATTTTAGACAGACCTACCTGGGAATGTGAACAAACTTCTGAAACAATTCCCATCTCAATCAGCGGCCCGTAACTCCAGTGACATTGGAAGGTGCTTAATATTTTTCAATGTATTGGGAAAGTATAGGAGAGAAAACGCTAAGCACCTTTTTGCATAGCTCATGAGGGAGGGGGCGTGTCAACTTGATATTTAAGACAGACCTACCTGGAAACGTGAACAAACTTCTGAAACAATTCCCATCTCAATCGGTGGCCCGTAACTCCAGCTACATTGGAAGGTGCTTAATATTATTTCAATGTATGGGAAAGTATAGGAGAGAAAACGCTAAGCACCTTTTTGCATAGCTCATGAGGGAGGGAGTGTGTCAACTTGATATTTTAGACAAACCTAGCTGAGTACGTGAACTAACTTCTGAAACAATTCCCATCTCAATCGGTGGCCCGTAACTCCAGCTACATTGGAAGGTGCTTAATATGTTTTCAATGTATGGTATAGAGTATAGGAGAGAAAACGCTAAGCACCTTTTGCATAGTTCATGATTAAGGGGGCGTGTCAACTTGATATTTTAGACAGACCTAGCTGGGAATGTGAACAAACTTCTGAAACAATTCCCATCTCAATCGGTGGCCCGTAACTCCAGCTACATTGGAAGGTGCTTAATATGTTTTCAATATATGGGAGAGTACAGGAGAGAAAACGCTAAGCACCTTTTTGCATAGCTCATGAGGGAGTGGGCGTGTCAACTTGATATTTTAGACAAATCTAGCTGGGGACGTATACAAACTTCTGAAACAATTCCCATCTCAATCGGTGGCCCGTAACTCCAGCTACATTGGAAGGTGCTTAATATGTTTTCAATGTATGGGAAAGTATAGGAGAGAAAACGCTAAACACCTTTTTGCATAGCTCATGAGGGAGGGGGCGTGTCAACTTCATATTTTAGACAAACCTA
>OZ026561.1:3981868-4044368 GCA_964020155.1 Chondrilla cf. caribensis
GGGCATCCCCTGAGTTCCTGATTGGACTTGCCGCATCAAATTTTGTAGAGCACCCATTCCACCTGCATAAAATGTACCAAATATAGTGAACAAACAGTCAAAAAATTCAACCAATTGGGAAACATACCCATTTGTTGAAGTACCCTTGGGTCTATCATCTTTGCCATTTGCTGATTGAGTTTGGCCATCTGTGCTGGATTGACATTTCTGCCCATGTCACCACCTGCAGGATACACACAATGCACATAATATACACATACTGTACACACACACAAACACACACACACACACGCACGCACGCACGCACGCATGCACACACACACACACACACACACACACAACACACACACATGCGCACACACACCATCCATTTGCTGCTATGCTCCTAAAGACACCTCAAGGGTAAGGAGATGCAGGCCAATATGGCTGGGTCTACAAATGCGAATGCCTAGTTTGGCAGAAACGTTGGTGATTGTGAAGCCCCTGCTGGTTAAACGTCTGGTGGCAGTACTGGCACTGGATCCTCGAAATAGTGGAATGACGTTGGCGCTGATGGTTGGTCAGACCAGCCCTGTTTAGAGCCTGAAAGGAGCACCCAGGGTGGCTGCAGTGAAGAAGGTTCTCAGAGTCGATGAGTCGCTGCTCACGGCGCTGCTTTTTCTCGTCTTTACGACTCTTCTCAGTTTCCTCAGCTTGCTTGTTGAGAACCTCTACACTATGTTTGATGGTGTTGCGCCAAGAGTCGCGCTCTTGGGCTTGCTCCCTCCAAGTACCAGACAGGTTGCACTGTTTGAGCTCGCTGGATACAACATCATTCCATCTTCGTTTCTGTCCCCCAGCACTACGTTTGCCACCAACAGGAGCAGACACAAGAAGCTGCTTCGGTAGACGCTCATTGGGCATCCTCGAGAGGTGTCCAAGAAAGCGGAGACGGCGCTAAGTAAGGATCGAAGATATCCTTTGCTGCTTAGCCATCTTCCTTATGGTGGTGTGGCGCTTCTTCTGTCTTACTGAGACCCCCAAGATTATCCGCAGGCAGCGGATCATGCACACACACACACACACACACACAACACACACACGCACACACACACACACACACACACCTTTGAACAGTCCCTTCATTCCTCCCATCTTCTTCACTAACTCGGCAAACTTCCCATACTGTTTGATCAGCTCCTCCACTTCTCTTATGCTGGTACCAGAACCTCTGGCTACATGGGCCACTCTACTTGCTTGACGGTCAAACACACGTTTACCATTTGGATGGTCCAACTCTACAATCGTGAATGTATGATACTGGAAGTGTAGAGTGGCAATGCAACACACATAAATAAGCACACACACACACACACACACACACACACACACACACACACACACACTCTCTCTCTCTCTCTCTCTCTCTCTTACACACACACACGAATAAACATACACACACTCTCTCTTTAATCACACACACGCACATGCACACACACACACACACACACACACACACACACACACACACACACACACACACACACACACACATACACACACCACCACGGTAGTTGATATTCTTTCTTCACGGGCTGGTCTAAGAGCATTTGGAGGAGTTCCTTTCTCTTTTTGTCTGTTCTCTGACTCGAACGAGAAGAAGCACACGCTACATGAAAGGCTGTTCGACCATTGGCGTTAGTTACGAAAGGGTCACCGCCAAATCGAAGGCATTCGTTCAGGAAAAGTTTGTGCTCGAACCTGACAGCGTATATCAGAGGCGTGTCGTTGGAAGGACTGGGCCCCGTGTGTTTATTAGGATTAAAGTTCTTCTGTAAGTGGGCTGACATATCGGATTCCGAAGACTGCATTTTCCGAAGGATTTCTTCTTCTCCAGGTAATTTCTATTTGTTCTCACACGTAACTGAAACAGTGAATTTATATTATATTTTATATTGCGCAAAAAGATGGCCGATTTCAAAAGGCCGAGAATTAGAAATTCGGCTAGAATTCAAGCGAAACGGCTTCGCCGAACTTTATATCTCCAGCGAAGGTTTTTCCAAACCTAAAGTAGACGTCCAAGTACTTTGAGTGCTGGGGAAGGCTTCTGCGACTCCACTTTTATCATTTTTTATCAAATTGTACACCTAGGGCAACTATAAATAGCGCAGATACTAATAATAAAATAGATAGGTCACGGTAGCCGGTTGGTCAGGTGACACGACTCTAGGCTCCAGGTCGCGGGTTCGAATCCTCCAAAGGACGGATTTTTTCCATGAAAAAAAAGAGCTCGCTTCCTGGTGGTCAGTTGCAATACTCTCTACAAAGAACCGTAGGGGGGAGCTTTGGGACTCGCGACTGACCTCCCAGCTAGAATAGTGTCTTCTGCATTCGCGGAATGACCAAGTACACAGTATCAGTGGAAAGTCCCTATAAAGCCAACCATGGGTTTGTTCGACCCCGAGTGGGTGACCCTTTTTTTATTTTTTTTTTCAACCACCCATAACCATCATTACATGTACAGTATGTTGTATGGATGGATGTGATGAAAAACCTCAATGTTTTGTGACTGTCTTCCAGTGTATTGCACAAGTGTGCACATGACCCACTCACAGTAATAATAATGAATGATTATGTGTATATGATGTGATATAGAACTGTGGTGCCTATGCTTTATGTGCATGTAATAGTTCACACAACAGGTCATCAATTTCAGGACAAGAATTAATTTAAAGATATTGTCATGGACAGAAGCAATAAAAATTCAGTCATTTTCAAAGAACAAATAGCGTTTTGTGTTGATGTCATTTTCTCCCGCCTCCCATTCCAGGGGGCATCCCCTGAGTTCCTGATTGGACTTGCCGCATCAAATTTTGTAGAGCACCCATTCCACCTGCATAAAAAGTACCAAATATAGTGAACAAACAGTCAAAAAATTCAACCAATTGGGAAACATACCCATTTGTTGAAGTACCCTTGGGTCTATCATCTTTGCCATTTGCTGATTGAGTTTGGCCATCTGTGCTGGATTGACATTTCTGCCCATGTCACCACCTGCAGGATACACACAATGCACATAATATACACATACTGTACACACACACAAACACACACACACACACACACACACGCACGCACGCACGCACGCATGCACACACACACACACACACACACACACACACACACACACACACACACACACACACATACACAACACACACACATGCGCACACACACACACACACACACACACACACACACACACACAACACACACACACACACGCACACACACACACACACACACCTTTGAACAGTCCCTTCATTCCTCCCATCTTCTTCACTAACTCGGCAAACTTCCCATACTGTTTGATCAGCTCCTCCACTTCTCTTATGCTGGTACCAGAACCTCTGGCTACACGGGCCACTCTACTTGCTTGACGGTCAAACACACGTTTACCATTTGGATGGTCCAACTCTACAATCGTGAATGTATGATACTGGAAGTGTAGAGTGGCAATGCAACACACATAAATAAGCACACACACACACACACACACACACACACACACACACACACACACACACACACACACACACTCTCTCTCTCTCTCTCTCTTTCTCTCTCTTACACACACACACGAATAAACATACACACACTCTCTCTTTAATCACACACATGCACACACACACACACACACACACACACACACACACACACACACACACACACACACACACACATACACACACCACCACGGTAGTTGATATTCTTTCTTCACGGGCTGGTCTAAGAGCATTTGGAGGAGTTCCTTTCTCTTTTTGTCTGTTCTCTGACTCGAACGAGAAGAAGCACACGCTACATGAAAGGCTGTTCGACCATTGGCGTTAGTTACGAAAGGGTCACCGCCAAATCGAAGGCATTCGTTCAGGAAAAGTTTGTGCTCGAACCTGACAGCGTATATCAGAGGCGTGTCGTTGGAAGGACTGGGCCCCGTGTGTTTATTAGGATTAAAGTTCTTCTGTAAGTGGGCTGACATATCGGATTCCGAAGACTGCATTTTCCGAAGGATTTCTTCTTCTCCAGGTAATTTCCATTTACTTTTTGCATAGCTCATCAGGGAGTGGGCGTGTCAACTTGATATTTTAGACAAACCTAGCTGAGTACATGAACTAACTTCTGAAACAATTCCCATCTCAATCGGTGGCCCGTAACTCCAGCTACATTGGAAGGTGCTTAATATGTTTTCAATGTATGGTAGAGTATAGGAGAGAAAATGCTAAGCACCTTTTGCATAGCTCATGAGGGAGGAGGTGTGTCAACTTGATATTTCAGACAGACCTAGCTGGGGACGTGTACTAACTTCTGAAACAATTCCCATCTCAATCGGTGGCCCGTAACTCCAGCTACATTGGAAGGTGCTTAATATGTTTTCAATGTATGGTAGAGTATAGGAGAGAAAACGCTAAGCACCTTTTTGCATAGCTCATGAGGGAGGGGGCGTGTCAACTTGATATTTCAGACAGACCTAGCTGGGGACGTGAACTAACTTCTGAAACAATTCCCATCTCAATAGGTGGCCCGTAACTTTCAGCTACATTGGAAGGTGCTTAATATGTTTTCAATGTATTGTTAAAGTATAGGAGAGAAAACGCTAAGCACCTTTTGCATAGCTCATGAGGGAGGAGGTGTGTCAACTTGATATTTTAGACAGACCTATCTGGGGACGTGAACTAACTTCTGAAACAATTCCCATCTCAATCGGTGGTCCGTAACTCCAGCTACATTGGAAGGTGCTTAATATGTTTTCAATGTATGGTAGAGTATAGGAGAGAAAACGCTAAGCACCTTTTTGCATAGCTCATGAGGGAGGGGGCGTGTCAACTTGATATTTCAGAGAGACCTAGCTGGGGACGTGAACTAACTTCTGAAACAATTCCCATCTCAATAGGTGGCCCGTAACTTTCAGCTACATTGGAAGGTGCTTAATATGTTTTCAATGTATTGGGAAAGTATAGGAGAGAAAACGCTAAGTACCTTTTGCATAGCTCATGAGGGAGGAGGTGTGTCAACTTGATATTTTAGACAGACCTATCTGGGGACGTGAACAAACTTCTGAAACAATTCCCATCTCAATAGGTGGCCCGTAACTCCAGCTACATTGGAAGGTGCTTAATATTTTTTCAATATATGGGAGAGTATGGGAGAGAAAACGCTAAGCACCTTTTTGCATACCTCATGATTAAAGGGGCGTGTCAACTTGATATTTTAGACAAACCTATCTGGGGACGTGAACAAACTTCTGAAACAATTCCCATCTCAATAGGTGGCCCGTAACTCCAGCTACATTGGAAGGTGCTTAATATGTTTTCAATGTATGGTAGAGTATAGGAGAGAAAATGCTAAGCACCTTTTTGCATAGCTCATGAGGGAGGAGGTGTGTCAACTTGATATTTCAGAGAGACCTAGCTGGGGACGTGTACTAACTTCTGAAACAATTCCCATCTCAATCGGTGGCCCGTAACTCCAGCTACATTGGATGGTGCTTAATATTATTTCAATGTATGGGAAAATATAGGAGAGAAAACGCTAAGCACCTTTTTGCATAGCTCATGAGGGAGTGGGTGTGTCAACTTGATATTTTAGGCAAACCTAGCTGAGTACATGAACTAACTTCTGAAACAATTCCCATCTCAATCGGTGGCCCGTAACTCCAGCTACATTGGAAGGTGCTTAATATGTTTTCAATGTATGGTAGAGTATAGGAGAGAAAATGCTAAGCACCTTTTTGCATAGCTCATGAGGGAGGAGGTGTGTCAACTTGATATTTCAGAGAGACCTAGCTGGGGACGTGTACTAACTTCTGAAACAATTCCCATCTCAATCGGTGGCCCGTAACTCCAGCTACATTGGAAGGTGCTTAATATTATTTCAATGTATGGGAAAGTATAGGAGAGAAAATGCTAAGCACCTTTTTGCATAGCTCATGAGGGAGGGGGCGTGTCAACTTGATATTTTAGAGAGACTTAGCTGGGAATGTGAACAAACGTCTGAAACAATTCCCATCTCAATTGGTGGCCCGTAACTCCAGCTACATTGGAAGGTGCTTAATATGTTTTCAATGTATGGTAGAGTATAGGAGAGAAAACGCTAAGCACCTTTTTGCATAGCTCATGAGGGAGGGGGCATGTCAACTTGATATTTAAGACAGACTTAGCTGGGAACGTGAACAAACTTCTGAAACAATTCCCATCTCAATCGGTGGCCCGTAACTCCAGCTACATTGGAAGGTGCTTAATATGTTTTCAATGTATTGGGAAAGTGTAGGAGAGAAAACGCTAAGCACCTTTTGCATAGCTCATGAGGGAGTGGGCGTGTCAACTTGATATTTTAGACAAACCTAGCTGAGGATGGGAACTAACTTCTGAAACAATTCCCATCTCAATCGGTGGCCCGTAACTCCAGCTACATTGGAAGGTGCTTAATATGTTTTCAATGTATGGTAGAGTATAGGAGAGAAAACGCTAAGCACCTTTTTGCATAGCTCATGAGGGAGGGGGCATGTCAACTTGATATTTAAGACAGACTTAGCTGGGAACGTGAACAAACTTCTGAAACAATTCCCATCTCAATCGGTGGCCCGTAACTCCAGCTACATTGGAAGGTGCTTAATATGTTTTCAATGTATTGGGAAAGTGTAGGAGAGAAAACGCTAAGCACCTTTTGCATAGCTCATGAGGGAGTGGGCGTGTCAACTTGATATTTTAGACAAACCTAGCTGAGGATGGGAACTAACTTCTGAAACAATTCCCATCTCAATCGGTGGCCCGTAACTCCAGCTACATTGGAAGGTGCTTAATATGTTTTCAATGTATGGTAGAGTATAGGAGAGAAAACGCTAAGCACCTTTTTGCATAGCTCATGAGGGAGGAGGTGTGTCAACTTGATATTTCAGACAGACCTAGCTGGGGACGTGTACTAACTTCTGAAACAATTCCCATCTCAATTGGTGGCCCGTAACTCCAGCTACATTGGAAGGTGCTTAATATGTTTTCAATGTATTGGGAAAGTGTAGGAGAGAAAACGCTAAGCACCTTTTGCATAGCTCATGAGGGAGTGGGCGTGTCAACTTGATATTTTAGACAAACCTAGCTGAGGATGGGAACTAACTTCTGAAACAATTCCCATCTCAATCGGTGGCCCGTAACTCCAGCTACATTGGAAGGTGCTTAATATGTTTTCAATGTATGGTAGAGTATAGGAGAGAAAACGCTAAGCACCTTTTTGCATAGCTCATGAGGGAGGGGGCATGTCAACTTGATATTTAAGACAGACTTAGCTGGGAACGTGAACAAACTTCTGAAACAATTCCCATCTCAATCGGTGGCCCGTAACTCCAGCTACATTGGAAGGTGCTTAATATGTTTTCAATGTATTGGGAAAGTGTAGGAGAGAAAACGCTAAGCACCTTTTGCATAGCTCATGAGGGAGTGGGCGTGTCAACTTGATATTTTAGACAAACCTAGCTGAGGATGGGAACTAACTTCTGAAACAATTCCCATCTCAATCGGTGGCCCGTAACTCCAGCTACATTGGAAGGTGCTTAATATGTTTTCAATATATGGTAGAGTATAGGAGAGAAAACGCTAAGCACCTTTTTGCATAGCTCATGAGGGAGGAGGTGTGTCAACTTGATATTTCAGACAGACCTATCTGGGGACGTGAACAAACTTCTGAAACAATTCCCATCTCAATAGGTGGCCCGTAACTCCAGCTACATTGGAAGGTGCTTAATATTTTTTTCAATATATGGGAGAGTATGGGAGAGAAAACGCTAAGCACCTTTTTGCATACCTCATGATTAAGGGGGCGTGTCAACTTGATATTTTAGACAAACCTAGCTGGGGACGTGAACAAACTTCTGAAACAATTCCCATCTCAATAGGTGGCCCGTAACTCCAGCTACATTGGAAGGTGCTTAATATGTTTTCAACGTATGGGAAAGTATAGGAGAGAAAACGCTAAGCACCTTTTTGCATAGCTCATGAGGGAGGGGGCGTGTCAACTTGATATTTTAGACAAACCTAGCTGGGAACGTGAACAAACTTCTGAAACAATTCCCATCTCAATCGGTGGCCCGTAACTCCAGCTACATTGGAAGGTGCTTAATATGTTTTCAATGTATGGGAAAGTATAGGAGAGAAAATGCTAAGCACCTTTTTGCATAGCTCATGAGGGAGTGGGCGTGTCAACTTGATATTTTAGACAAACCTAGCTGAGGATGGGAACTAACTTCTGAAACAATTCCCATCTCAATCGGTGGTCCGTAACTCCAGCTACATTGGAAGGTGCTTAATATGTTTTCAATGTATGGTAGAGTATAGGAGAGAAAACGCTAAGCACCTTTTTGCATAGCTCATGAGGGAGGGGGCGTGTCAACTTGATATTTCAGAGAGACCTAGCTGGGGATGTGAACTAACTTCTGAAACAATTCCCATCTCAACAGGTGGCCCGTAACTTTCAGCTACATTGGAAGGTGCTTAATATGTTTTCAATGTATTGGGAAAGTATAGGAGAGAAACCTCGCTAATAGCGATTCCTCAAAGTAACCATATCGACAGTATTGAATATGCTTGGGTCATTTTGGATGTCTTTCAAAAACCTCACTAGATAGAGCAGTTATCATATAAAGATAAATGTTCACAAGTTGGTGCAGGTGTTATGTAAAGAATAAATCACTTCAATTTCTTGCGGCCCTTGTTTCCCCCTCTTGGAAGTTTTTTCTTCCTAATAAATTATGCTGATGCTGCATTTATTTATTTTATATATTATGTATCAGAGCAAATTTGCTCTACTTTGCGCATACATTAATAATTGCACGTACATGCATGCAGTAGCAAAATTAATCATTATATTTGACACATAATTATTGCATCAGTAGGTATGAGAAATAAATATTATTACTTGTTGAGATAAATTCATACACCAGAGTGATAACGACATTGGCATACTTTAATTACTACGTTAATTAATTGCATACCTTAATTACTACGTTAATTGATTATCCCATCACTTGGCTGCCTGATCTACATATGTGAGGCTATTTTAGTTGTTTCGCTTCTTGCGTTTTGGCAGGAAGATGTCTTTCCTCCTCACTTTTTCGTCCCTCATTGCTGGGATGAGTCCCTTTTCGAAGGCAATGGTCAAGCAGTCATCGGGTGTCTCAATGTTGGGATACTGACGGAGAGCCCACCGGAGGTAGATGAGAAACTCTTTCCAGTCAACGTAGCCATCAGAATCCATGTCCAGTGCCTTCAATCCCAATTTTGTGTCCTTGCACCTGTAGCAGCCAAAGTAGGGAGCCAAGAACCCGTGGTAGAAGGAATCAAACTGCAAGCAGTTGTCTCTCTTCTTCTCTTCGTTTGCATCCCATTTGTCCCATTCCTCTCGAATTTGGTCTATGATGATCTGGTGTTTGGGTGAGGCGATCTTCTCTTTTGCAATGACGTCACTCATTTCTGCAGTGAGCGATCCTCCAGATCTATCAAAAAGCATAATCAGGCCAAATTTGCTGTTGTATTCCTCCTTGATTCCACTGCGAAGATCCGAAAGAATGTTTTCCTTCATCTTTTGGGTAATTTTATCATTGAATTGAGGATTCTCACCGAACAATTTGACCAGCCGGTCCTTGATCATTTCCGGGCTTGCCATGGATGTTATACGATTTGGTGCTTCCACTCCAAAGAATTCGGCCACATCGAAATCTCCGACGCCCAGAAACCCGAACACTAAATCAGCTGCCCGTGCACCGTAAATGGGCTGCTTGGGGTGGGGGTCTTTTCCTGTTGTTATTTTCGTGATCTCAAAGGCGGCTGTCCTCAGGTACTTGCAGTTGTACTTTTTCAGGACTTTCTCGTTTCCCATGCGAATCAGGTTCATCATGGTGACAGTGGAGCAGGCGTGGCCCAAGGCGGCTCCTTCTGCGCACAAGCTGGTCCAGACTCCGTCAGCTCCGGCACTGAGACAATCCAACTGAGACGCCGTCGAAAGGTCCCACTTTTCGTGGATGTGGACCAGTAGTTTGCCCGAACTCCATCCGTTGGAATCCATGGTTCTTCGCAGGGAGGCCGTCCATGCTTCGAATTCTTCTGGAAGGTACTCTCCGATCGGGTCCTCGTAGGCTAGAGCAAACATGCGATGTTGTGGGGGAAGCTTGGCAAGGAAGGTGACGAACTCGAGGACTCTTTCGGGTGCTTCCGTCATAACCACGGGTAGATCGCGTAGATTGATAAGGTTGCGGGCGTCTTCGGAAATCTCGGTCTTCACCCACTTGATCCACTTCAAAACTAGCTGGCACATCTCTTGGATGGTGAATTTCGTCCCCCATTCACAGGAAGGATCGGCTAAGTCTATCTCGAAGAAGGTGTTCGCCAACCCGTACTTCTTATTCTTCCTCATGGAGATTGGGACGGTCTCTGTGTCGTACCTTCCATTCTTGAGTCCTTCGGTAACTTCCGAGAAGGAATACAGCCCGCTGCGATCCTCTCCGCGTTCAACCAAGTACTGGCAAAAGTCGTCGTCCACGCGAGTCATGTGAGCGAAAGAAGCGACGATAATGTCGGTCATCCCTGCCTTCTTGACGTGGTCGAATATCTTGATCTTGTCCTGCAGTGTGTGGCTACGGAGCTGTCCGACGGTACTCTCGCGAATGGAGTTGTCCAAGCAGAAGAAATCCATGGTCCTAAGCCTTTCCCTCTTTTGCACGCCCACTTCATCGATGTGCGCGCGCATACGGGTTATTTCTTCTTCGATCGCTTTGCTGGTTCCACAGCTCATTCTGTAGGATCACGCACGTCTACTCTGAGCTGACAGTCCGACAAAAAGTGCCAACTGGTCCGCTGCCAGCTTCTATTTATTGCTGCTAACCCGACCGCCGATCCGAGAAGGTGGAGTCCAACAAAGGAATCACGTGCTCGTATCGGTGTGTAAAAACTATCATGGTAAAAGTAATCACTGCATCCAACGTTGGACACCCGGCCTTGTATGGGCATTATAGGAAAGGTCATAAAGACGTTCAAGTAGGAAATAACTTATTTAAGGCTATTCGCGGAAATAAAACAAGATACATAGAACTTGTCAATGAATATTGTAACTAAACCAGTTCACACTGGTCCTTTTGATGACCTTAGCAACAGCACTCCTACAAGTTGATCTCAGGTGTTAATACTTAATTCAAGGGTCATTGTGTCTTAACCACACTTCCACCACAACTCATTAACATACATCTCCTATTATACGTACACAAACATGTATACAGCATGCAAACATAATGATATCATACACAATACACATACATTCATGTGTACACCCACAGTCATACACACACACACACACACACACACACACACACACACACACACACACACACACACACACACACACACAATAACACACACTCAACCACCCAACCACCACAGAGGGAAGAGAGAGGGAGAGAGAGAGAGAGCTACTTATAGGAAGTGGTAATAGCCATTAATAAAATTATCAGGGCAATTATTATGAGAAATATATGAGTTTTTTGGAGTGAGAGAGTGAGACAATGCACAGAGTGTGAGTCTCACTCTCAATACCTAAGACTTGGTAGGTCTGCCACAAACAGCTTTGACCTTCAGAAGGAAGAAAATGAATGTATGTGTTCTGTTAATATCTTTCTTATAATTATTGCCCTGATAATTTTGTTTACAGCCATTACCACTTTCTATAAGTTGTGGTGATCTGGAAGTGCTTAGTATTTTTTCAATGTATGGAAGGGTATAGGAAAGAAAACGCTAAGCACCTTTTGCACCTTTGTGGTGGAAGTGTGGTTGAAACACATTCATTAAGTATTAACACCTGAGATCAACTTGTAGGAGTACGGTTGCTAAGGACATCAAAAGGACCAGTGAGAACTGGTTTAGTTACTGTAACAATTCAATTTGCATATATATAGTATGTTATACATAACAGTTGGTCAAAGCAAAACCATACGGGTATGGATGTCCATGTATGAGGAAGTGTGACCATGACTGGATCACATTAATATTGCTAGTCAAAGCAGCTAACACCGTATGTAGTTTTTGGCCCCTCCCTAGGTATGCCGTAACGGATGAAATAGCATCTAATTCATTGGAATGTAATTCAATTAAACATTATATTGGATCCACTCACAACTATAGGAAGGATGTAACTAGCTTGCATCCTTTTGACCTGCTACAGCATTCAGATTCATTTATTTCATAATGATTTAGCCAATTTGATTATAGTACTTTTATCGACCAAATGACGGAACACCTTGTCTCATAAAATAGAACAAAAGGAACACAAAGTGGATTATCTATGCTTTGAGAGAACACCCTTTGAACAGGACACAAGTGTAATGTACATGTATGAACCTACTTATGCAAACATGCGCATATACTTATAACACATGTACACACATACATATACATACGGGTTACATACACACATACACGTATAAATTTATGAATAAGTTGCCACTGAAATTTAGAATAAATTATCTATATATAATATATATAATTTTGTATAATATATACCATCATAGAACCACACCATGCAAAATTCAGAATTCAACATAGTCATCATTGGAATCAATTGATCCAAGGACAGCAAGTACATTGCCATGCTCTACAGCTACTGATAGTCTTTGAAGCAGGTGTTGATGGGTGTGTGGATCATTAGTCTTATCTTGGAAGTGATGACCAATTTTTTGAATAAAGCATGCTGTTTCTTCCCCCATATAAAATATACGTATATGGGGGAAGAAACTCCAGGCCTCTTCTTCCTTTATATATATAAAGGAAGAAGAGGAGTTTGATAACAAAAAAGATAGGTTTTGTTGCCAATCAACATTTCTCCCAGGTTATGGCACATAGCATTATCCATTTGTATGTACATTTGAATATAAGTGTAATATGTACACTCTCCCATGCATTGAAAAAAAATATTAAGCACCTTTGAATGTAGCCTGGGTTACGGACCACCTATTGAGATGTTTCAGAAGTTAGTTCACGTCCCCGATGAGATCCCTCTAAAATATCATGTTGACACACCCCCTCCCTCATGAACTATGCAAAAAGATGTTTAGCGTTTCTCTCCTATACACTCCCATACATCGAAAAAATATCAAGCACCTTCGAATGTAGCTGGGGTTACAGGCATCCTATTGAGATGAGAATTGGTTCAGAAGTTACTTCACGTCCCTGACTAGACTGATTAGTTCCAGGAGTGTGTCTGTGCATTCGTATTAGATCTATGATGCATTATGTGCACACAGGAGAGGCCGTGGTGACAAGCATAAAAAAGACATTTTTGTGCTTGTCACCACGAGGCCCATAGCACACTCAGGAGGGTTTGTATGCATCCCAAATTGTATTGGTGAGTTTGTCACGGATACTGGGCAGCCCTTGGTGACCAACAACGTGATGCCAAATCACCTGAGTTATCACCACAAGGCGTATTACACATATATTGAAATGTACATACAAATTATAATGCTATGTGTCATATGGACACCTGAGAGAATTTCATCAGCAACAAAACCTATCATTTTTGGTATCAAAAGGACCCTATTAGTTCCAGGAGTGTGTCCGTGCATTCGTATTAGATCTATGATGCATTATGTGGACACAGGAGAGCTCGTGGTGACAAGCATAAAAATTGACATTTTTGTGCTTGTCACCACAAGGCCCATAGCACACTCAGGAGGGTTTGTATGCATCCAAAATCGTGTTGATGAGTTTGTCACGGACACTGGGCATCCCTTGGTGACCAGCAACGTGGTGTCAAATCACCTGAGTGATCACCACAAGGCGTATTACACTTATATTGAAATGTACATACAAATTATAATGCTATGTGTCATATGGACACCTGAGAGAATTTTCATCAGCAACAAAACCTATCATTTTTGGTATCAAAAGGACCCTATTAGTTTCAGGAGTGTGTCCGTGCATTCGTATTAGATCTATGATGCATTATGTACACACAGGATAGGCTGTGGTGACAAGCATAAAAATTGACATTTTTGTGCTTGTCACCACGAGGCCTATAGCACACTCAGGATGGTTTGTATGCATCCCAAATTGTGTTGGTGAGTTTTTCACAGATACTGGGCAGCCCTTGGTGACCAGCAACGTGATGCCAAATCACCTGAGTGATCACCACAAGGCGTATTACACTTATATTAAAATGTACATACAAATGTATAATGCTATGTGTCATATGGACACCTTGCAGAATTTTCATCAGCAACAAAACCTATCATTTTTGGTATCAAAAGGACCCTATTAGTTTCAGGAATGTGTCCGTGCATTCGTATTAGATCTATGATGCATTATGTGCACACAGGAGAGCTCGTGGTGACAAGCATAAAAATTGACATTTTTGTGCTTGTCACCATGAGGCCCATAGCACACTCAGGAGGGTTTGTATGCATCCAAAATCGTGTTGATGAGTTTGTCACGGACACTAGACATCCCTTGGTGACCAGCAACGTGGTGTCAAATCACCTGAGTGATCACCACAAGGCGTATTACACTTATATTGAAATGTACATGCAAATTATAATGCTATGTGTCATATGGACACCTGGCAGAATTTTCATCAGCAACAAAACCTATCATTTTTGGTATCAAAAGGACCCTATTAGTTCCAGGAGTGTGTCCGTGCATTCGTATTAGATCTATGGTGCATTATGTGCACACAGGAGAGCTCGTGGTGACAAGCATAAAAATTGACATTTTTGTGCTTGTCACCACGAGGCCCATAGCACACTCAGGAGGGTTTGTATGCATCCCAAATTGTATTGGTGAGTTTGTCACGGATACTGGGCAGCCCTTGGTGACCAGCAACGTGATGCCAAATCACCTGAGTTATCACCACAAGGCGTATTACACTTATATTGAAATGTACATACAAATGTATAGTGCTATGTGTCATATGGACACCTGAGAGAATTTTCATCAGCAACAAAACCTATCATTTTTGGTATCAAAAGGACCCTATTAGTTCCAGGAGTGTGTCCGTGCATTCGTATTAGATCTATGATGCATTATGTGGACACAGGAGAGCTCGTGGTGACAAGCATAAAAATTGACATTTTTATGCTTGTCACCACGAGGCCCATAGCACACTCAGGACGGGTTGTATGCATCCCAAATTGTGTTGGTGAGTTTTTCACAGATACTGGGCAGCCCTTGGTGACCAGCAACGTGATGCCAAATCACCTGAGTGATCACCACAAGGCGTATTACACTTATATTGAAATGTACATACAAATGTATAATGCTATGTGTCATATGGACACCTGAGAGAATTTTCATTAGCAACAAAACCTATCATTTTTGGTATCAAAAGGACCCTATTAGTTCCAGGAGTGTGTCCGTGCATTCGTATTAGATCTATGATGCATTATGTGGACACAGGAGAGCTCGTGGTGACAAGCATAAAAATTGACATTTTTGTGCTTGTCACCACGAGGCCCATAGCACACTCAGGACGGGTTGTATGCATCCCAAATTGTGTTGGTGAGTTTTTCACAGATACTGGGCAGCCCTTGGTGACCAGCAACGTGATGCCAAATCACCTGAGTTATCACCACAAGGCGTATTACACTTATATTGAAATGTACATACAAATGTATAATGCTATGTGTCATATGGACACCTTGCAGAATTTTCATCAGCAACAAAACCTATCATTTTTGGTATCAAAAAAACCTATTAGTTTCAGGAGTGTGTCTGTGCATTCGTATTATATCTATGATGCATTATGTGCACACAGGAGAGCTCGTGGTGACAAGCATAAAAATTGACATTTTTGTGCTTGTCACCACGAGGCCCATAGCACACTCAGGACGGGTTGTATGCATCCCAAATTGTGTTGATGAGTTTGGTACGGATACTGGGCAGCCCTTAGTGACCAGCAACATGATACCAAATCATCTGAGTTATCACCACAAGGCGTATTAATTTACATAGGTCATGGGGGAGGGGGGCATGTCAACTTGATGTTTTAGACAGACCTAGCTGGGGACGTGAACTAACGTCTGAAATAATTCTGATTTGATGGCCCGTAACTCCAGTTATATTCGAAGGTGATTAATATTTTTCAATGTATGGGAGAGTATGTAGGAGAGAAAATGCTAAGCACCTTTTAGCATAGCTCATGGGGGAGGGGGCATGTCAACTTGATATTTCAGAAAGACCTAGCTGGGGTCGAGAACTAACTTCTGAAACAATTCCCATGTCAATAGGTGGCCTGCAACCCCAGCTACATTGGAAGGTGCTTATTATTTTTTCAATGTATGGGAGAGTATACATAGGAGAGATAATGCTAAGCACCTTTTTGCATAGCTCATGAGGGAGGGGCGTGTCAACTTGATATTTTAGACAGTCCTAGTTGGGGACATGAACGAACTTGTGAAACTATTCCCATTTCCGTAGCTAACTCGTAACCCCAGATACATTCGAAGGTGCTTAATATTTTTCAATGTATGGGAGAGTATAGGAGAGAAATCGCTAAGCACCTTTTTGCATAGTTCATGGAGGAGGGAGCGTGTCAACTTGATATTCTTACCGGACATAGCTGGGGATGTGAACTAACTTGTGATACAATCTCTATAACAAAAGGTAATCCATATTTGCATAGCTCATGGGGGAGAGGGTGTGTCAATCTGATATTTAAGCCAGACCTAGCTGAGGGTATAAACTAACTTATGAAAATATTCTCATTTCTGTATGTGGCCTGTAATCTTGACTACATTCGGAGGTGCTTATTATTTGTAAATGTATGGGAGAGTATAGGAGAAACATTGCTAAGTGCCTTTTTACATAGCTTGTGGGAGAGCTGGGGGCATGTCAACTAGATATTGTTATCCAACCTAGCTGAGGATGTAAACTAACTTATGAAACAATCCCCATCAGCTCAATTATTTAAGTTTAACTTAGTGCTATGGGGCCAAATTCTGCCCTTAGCACCTCACTCCATGTATGGGAAAAAATAGGAGAAAATACGCTAAGCATCTTCTACATAGCTCATGGGAGAGGGGGGTGTCAACCCGATATTTTACCAGACCTATATAGCTGAGGATGTAAACTAACTTATGAAAATGTTCCTATCTCCATATGTGGCCTTTATCCCTAGCTACATTCAGAGGTGCTTGATTTCTTTAAAATTTTATGTATGGGAGAGTATAAGAGAAAAATTTTCCAGGCCCCTTGGGTGGTCTTTGTACACATGTTCACTGTATGAATCTCTGCAAGTATTACATTTATATTAAAATGCTAAGGACATCAAATTAAATGTATTTCTCATTCTACATAATGTACGTATATACCCCATCATGACCCAATAATGACAAAAAGGACTGTTATTAATCATACAAACTCTTCAAGCACATTATTCTGTATTTTCATTTCCTTGTGATCATCAACATCAATAATACAATCCACTTCGATATTTCATCACATTTAGCACAATCAACAAAACAATTAAACATACTACCTACCACTAACATAAATAACGAGAAAAACAGAAACAGAAGAACAACGATAAATCGTATTGTTTCAATTCTAAAGAATCAATAAATAAAATTAATAAATAAATTGATAGTTTTGAAAATAAAAAAATCATTTCAGTACAAGAATTCCACCTAATCGCCTGAACAAATTCAATAGATCAACAATGTGATGTGGTGTTGGTTGTCATGTTGGATGGGGTGTTCCACTCAGGTGCAGCACTCAGGTTGAACAGTGGTACTCCATAGGTGTTGATGGCAAAGTTGAGGACAGCAACACTGAACAAGTTCACGGGTAATCCTGCTAAAACCTTGGGGAGTTGAGTATCAATGACATTATTATAACATCATATAGCCCACAAAACACACACACACATAGACTACACACATGCATGCACACAAACACAAACACACACACACAAACACAAACACATGCAGACACATACACACTCACACAGACACACACACACTCACGCAGACATACACACACACACACACACACACATACACACACACACACACACACACACAAACACACACACACACACACACACACACACACACACACACACACACATACACACAAACACAAACACATGCAGACACATACACACTCACGCAGACACACACACACACACACACACACACACACACACACACACACACACACACACTCACACACACAAACACAAACACATGCAGACACATACACATACCATATCAAGTACTTTGATATAACCGAAGGAAAAAGCTATAGCATTGGGAGGTGTGGACACAGGTAACATGAATGCCAGTGAAGCAGCCACTGTAGCTGGTATCATTAGGTAGAGAGGGTTGATCCCAAGAGGAATACCCTGTGTGAGGGATGAGTAGTTTGCAGAGATGGTGTGTGTGTGTGTGTGTGTGTGTGTGTGTGTGTGTGTGTGTGTGCGCGCGTGCACATGCATATGTGTGTGTGTACATGTGTGATTGTGCATTAATGTGTGCACACGTGTGAGTATGTCTGTGCGTGCATGTGTGCACCAACATTCACCAACATACACCAACACACCATAATAAACTAGCATCATGATCACCACCTTATCACAGACTGACAATTTCAAAAATCTCACCAATTCAGCCAGAATAGGAAGGAACAGTGTTGTAGTTGCAACATTGGATATGACCTGTGTGATAGCTGCAACCAGAAAAGACACGAGGAAGGCAACAGCGGCAGGTGGCAGGGCATTCAGGCCATAAAGACTCTCTCCTATCCACTGACTGAGCCCCGAACACTACATAACATGGACAGATTGGGAGAAGACAGCTAGGGTGACCTCTTGATATGTTTACTTGTTGATAATATCAGATTTGAAATGTTACTAAGACAATAATGAAAGATTGACTCTGATACGACATAGTTCTGTACAGACAGCTCAGCTCAGTACAACACAGTCCTGTACAGACAGCTTGGCTCTATACAATATAGTTCTGTACAGACAACTTGGCTCTGTACAACACAGTCTTGTACAGAAAGCTCGGCTCTGTACAACATGGATCTGTACAGACAATTTGGCTCTGTACAACACAGTCTTGTACAGACAGCTCGGCTCTGTCCAACACAGTCCTGTACAGACAACTTGGCTCTGTACAACATCGTTCTTTACAAACAACTTGGCTCTGTACAAAATGGTTCTGTACAGACAATGTCTAAAGTTATAGTGTATTGGTCAGATCTATTATACTTCTGTGTGCTATAAGCATTGTGTGCAGTATAATATTATTCTCATGTAGTGAAAACACATACGTACGTACATACATGTAAATGTACATGTACATACATACATACATGTATATTTTATGTTCAAGTATGTATTACATGTTTGTATTCACATGGCTACTACATGCATACATGCATACCTCTGCTGCTCTTGCCATAGCAAATCCACACCCCAACAACAGGATGACATTCCAGGGAAGTTTGTGATGGACGGAGTTCCAGTCCAGTAGTCTGTCGGACCCACCAGCCTCCACACACGCTACAGTGTACAAAGGTGGTGGAAGTCACCAGGGTCACAAGGAGCACTGTAAATGCCATATGTACATAGAAGCATGCTGTGTGTATGTCGGTCTACATACTTCGCTTTGAACAGGAAAATTCACGACATTTTGTACAGAGGAGACAGGGTTTGGATGGTATAATAAAGAGGAGAAATGCAACAAACATGACTGCAGAGGCCTGCTGTGAGTGTGTCGGTCTACATACGTACTTAGCTGTGAACAGGAAAAATGACATTCTTACAGAGGAGACAGGGTTTGGATGGTAGAGTTATGTTGTGTACGTACTATGTACATTGTATCTACGTATATATGTACAGTGAATTCTCGTTAATCCACTCCTGTTTTGCCCACCAAACCATTCAATCCGCCACAATTTCCCAGTATAATGATAACAATATAATGTACAAGTACTAATTGATAGCCAGTTAATCTGTCAAACTCATTAATCTACCAAACAATTTGAAAGAATTGTGGCAGATTAACGAGTATTCACTGTATACACATACGTACTTTGCTGTGAACAAGAGAAATGCCGACACTTGGTGCAGAGGAGACAGGGCTTGGATGGTATGAGAAAGAGAAGGAACAAAACGAACATGGCTGCAGAGGCATCTGAGACGTAACTACAGGAAAAGGGGAAAGGGGAAACATTATTCAATACATGCAAGCATATAGGATTTGATATACACGTGGTACACACACATGCATGCATGCGCACACAACACACGCAGAGACACACACACACAAACATACATGTGCACAAAACACACACAGAGAGACACACACACAAACACACATGCACACACACACACACACACACACACACACGCACACACACACACACGCACGCACACACACACACACACACACACACACGCACGCACGCACGCACACACACACACACACACACACACACACACCTGGTTCCATCTGGTGCAGTAGGAAACAGTGCTCCCCAGCCTGGAATGAACTTAGGGTCTCTTGAAAACCACAACAGTGCAAGGAATATGAACATCATGAAAACAAGGACTTCAGCATATCTGAAACAAAAGAAAGGCAGGATAAAAAATTGTATGATATCAGCATTCGTACTTCGGTTGTGAAACCTATTGTTTCATTGCTGTCATTCACTGTTTAAGGCCCTTTGAGCCTGGATAGATGGTTGTCTTCGGTGCGACTGTGACTACTGACTGATCACCAAAATGAAATTTGCCAACTAAACTGATGTGTATGCTCGCACCTGACAGAACAAGCCGGAAGGGAGATGGAGAGGTATGTATTCTCATGTCCGAGTACAGGGGGAACTCTTCAATAAGTAATGGACATATTGGGACATGCCATTTGAGAGGTTGACCACTCCTCAGAGGTGAAATCTATTATCACTATGGGAAAGTTTAGTTCTGGTGTCTCTAAATGTGTCCTTTGTATGGAGGTGACTTCTGTTATGTTCATTATTAAGAGTGTCCATTAACAGAGGCTCTACTTTACGGACATGTTGGAAAATTCTCTTTTCATGGTTATTTTCCAAAGTTGGTTGAAAACTTTCACTTCAACATATGCTATGCTTACTTGATGGGTCCAAGCATTCTGTATTGTGCTTTGATGACAGAACGTCCCTTAGTCCTATCAATCACCTCAAACTTCCACTTTGAACACAATCTCTTCTTTATGCGTTGGAAACTGTAGACAGATGGTTGATCAAAGTATTAAGTGTGCGTGTGTGTTTGTGTGGGTGTGCGTTTGTGTGTACGTGTGCGCGTGTGCGTGTGTGTGTGTGTGTGCGTGTGTGTGTGTGTGTGTGTGTGTGTGTGTGTGTGTGTGTGTGTGTGTGTGTGTGTGCATGTGTGAATACCATAGGATACATCCAACATATAGTACCTGTCATCACAGAACAGCACTGTTAGGTAGACCCATGCTCCAAAGAGAACAATTACAGCTGTTGGAACTCCAAACACAAACCAAACACCAAAATTGATTTCTGTACTCTGTGGGAACAACCTAGGAGGAAACAACAAACAAACAACGCCAGCGTACTCAACACAGGAACTATAATACAGAAACCATGATTTGTGGCACCAACTAGTGTATCACTGTTCGAAGTTACAAATGTTCACAACTGTATATTCACACACGTACATACTGGTGAACAAAGTACAAACAGGTAACATACGTAGCAACAACTCCTCTCAGAACTAGATTGGGTCCTGTACCAGTTAGAGTGGCCATCCCTCCAATGTTGGCAGCGTAAGCTACTCCTATCATCATGCCTTTACCAAGACGCTTCACGGTCTCATTTTGCGCTGCCTTCACACCATCCAAATCTCCCTTCTCTTCGTCTCTTGCAGTGGAGTTGTTGGAGACTACCTCCATCTCATCTCCGAGGCCCAGTTCTACTGGACTGACCGACGTCTCAACAAGCTCCTCATCATCACAATCACCTTCATTACTGCCCTCCAACTGTTTGCTGTCATGAATCTCACTCGCTAAAGTACTGTCGTTCTCACTACCGTATCGCTTGTACCGAACACCAACAACTGGAGCAACGGATGTGTCACTGACGCCATCTGTGGCAAGCTCCTCCGTGCATTTTTCAAACTCACTCAGGACAGCTTGTGCAATGGGAAGCATCATAGCAGCTGTGGCAGTGTTGCTAAGCCACATGGATAGAAATCCTGTTGAAGCCATGAGCCCCAAAAGTAACCTTCACAGGTGATCAGAAGGGAGAGTGAGAGAGCAACAGTATACATACGTATATGATGACGTTATTGCTTCTAAATACTGTACATGCGCATCAAGTGAAACCCTTGTGGTCGTTTGGGGGACTTAGAAATGCAGTTTGCTAAAACTTGGCATCTCAAGCATTTCAACCCCTGTGTGTCATCTTCAGTAATGAATCGTCCAAGATGCCAACTTTTGAACAAACTGTGTTTCTAAACACTCCTAAAAAATGAAAGTTTTCACTTGATGCTGATGGTAAGTAAGTTCAAAATACCAATTCCCATTCCATGTGTATAATATGTACTGTATGGTTTGGGACTGTATCACTTGTACCGAACACCAACAACTGGAGCAACAGCTGTGTCACTGACGCCATCTGTGGCAAGCTCCTTTGTGCACTTCTCTGTGCACTTTATTGATTCAACCTACGTACGTAGCTGGTAACCTAGGGTAATACACTATCACTACAGGTACGTGTGATGCACAGACGCACATTGATGGCCGTGATCCCATCAGTAAGAGCACCCACAGGGCGAGGCGTTTGTGTAGGTCCCACTTCTCCACTGCTATGGCAACCATCAGCCCTCCTGCAAATAACCAATTTGTGTCATTCAAGTACGTGACAGCTACTTCCTTGGCCGACAGCACACCAAGAACGGGGAAGAGGATAAGAGGAAGGAGAGAGGTCACCACCAGCGGCAAGGCTTCAGTCATCCAGTACACAGCTATGATGAAGATGATGTAGGCAGCACTGGCGGCCTGTATGGGAGGAAATGGACCATTACAACAGATAGATATAGAATGTAGATACACCCTATAGCTTGTTTAGGTAACCACAGGTCCACAATGCAATACAAGCAAGCTTGAGGTGATTTACTGAGTTCTGTTCATACAGTACTCTTTCAAGGCCATTAGCAGCTGAAATGTGAGGTCTTTGAGGGAGGTAATAATATAGACCATTTATGGTACAACAGATAGAAATAGAATGTAGATGATAGGGAGAGGTCACCTGTGTAGGGGACTTGTACAGTCTTTCGCATTGGAAGTAGTGCAAACGACCAACTAATTCTTGCTCAACCCGTGGGGGTGGGGTGGGGGTGGGAGGGGTCCACATCCATAGATGTATAACTTGGGTTACATTAGCTGGCTACAGGAAGCCCGGTTGTACACGTGCTACTGCGTGCAGTTATTCGTGTTCAACTAGAAGGCAGTCCCTTGCCCGACCTCACTCACCGGGTTTAGCAACACCAAGGGCAGTGGCAGAAGTAACAGTGGAAAGAGAAATACGACGACAGTCTTCCACCAACTCTTCAGAATGCCTGACACACATTTAGGTATATAACTACGCTTCCTATCATTCTGATATCCGCGCAATAATTCTGAATCAGTCTGGTCGAGTTCGCTTTCAGAAAAGCCCTCTTCTGACTCAACTGGATTACTACGTATACTAACAGAGTGGTCTGTACTGCTCGCCATGTTACACTCGAAGATTGCCTAATAACATGCGTGAATTGCATCATACTCTATGTTGATTGGGTAACTTCGACTGCTCTCATGCTGTCCACTCAGACATGCACTATATTGTACGTATAATATACAAATTACAGATAATAAGTCATGTACTGTACGTATATTAGAAAAAAATATGAACAAGTCATTTCAAATGATTCTTGGACAGTTCATCTAGCCATTTTTTGTATTTATTCATTCTGTCTTCGTTGATAGCCAATGATATGCAATAAATGGCCACAACTCCTGCTATTTCCATGGTAACCCGCTCAGTCAGATAGTCATCCAATCTTTCAAACATGGAACTGACCGAATGAACACAAGTGATGTTCCTGTGTTCCCCATTGAGTACTTTAGATAACTCTTTGATGATGGAATAAGTTGATTCGTCCTTGGGAAATACCTCACCTGGTGGGTGGGGTTCGAAAGGCTTGTCGTACACCATGAGTGTGTCATCCCTGTGTGACAGCTGACGGGCCTGTACATATCAGGAAAATACAGACATTGGTGGAGAAGACCTGGTACAAACTGACATAACCAAAGGAGTGTAAATGTACGTAGTAAATCCTCAATTATCCAGACTAAAAATCAGTACAGGTGGCTAAGAAGTACATATTTGCAGTGAATTCTCATCAATCCGCCACTGCTTAATCTATCAAGAATTCTATACACCACAATTTCCCGGTAACAATAAAATATACAAACAGTAACGAATATTCAACTAATCCGCCAAACTCATTAATTTGCCATATGTATCTTGCAAAAACAAACTGTGGTGGAATTCACTGTACATAGTACTAGAGCCATTAAGAGGTTAATGTACTTTGTTTACTGTTCACATATCAAAACAAATTTTTAACAATAAACAAAAGGGTTAAAATAACTACAGCTGTACTGTACTCACTTTAACAATTAGAGTATCATTGGGTGTGAAAGCTAAAGAATCAACCGAGCCGTTTTCCCCTGTGACCAGAGTCACTTTACCAAGCGATGCCTTCTCTGCAGCCAAGAACAACTGCGGGCTGACAGAAGGGTTAGAGGGTCCTTCAACACGATCTACATTTCCTCCACATGGGACACAAGGATTCATGACCTCCTTACATAAAAGAGAGGAATAACTCATGGAAGGTTTCCACTCCTCCACCAGTGACTGTGACAGGGGAGAAAACATAGAGGGGGAACAGTCTTACAGGAAGCAACCTTAAACAGCATAATACAGACATGTGCACAAAGATTTAAACCCAGCATTTGTGTGGGAATTATGGAGATGAAGGCCTGTCAACCTGACATACACACTTCTTGAAGAACACTGTATTAACTAGGGTTGCTATATATTCTTCACAGATATAATGAAGCATTTCAAGCATGAACCAAAGACTTGAGTATGCAATTTATGATGAGACTAATTCTCATCCAAAGGGTATCCTCTGTACTTGACATACCTTCAGCACCTGTTGTGCAGCCAAGCTAGGTCGGCAGAACTCGTTCACAGTCCTTTTATCAGCGAATGGTCGTGGTAGACAGACACCATCCACTTTACTGGGAATAACGACACTCCCAACAGTCAGTTCAGGATCTGTGACCAATTTAGGTAGTGGTAGACGTGATGTGAAGCAGGCAGAGAAGCAGTGAGTCAAGTGAGGTAGGGAATGAGGTGGAACAAGGGTGTGGTGTGGATGAGGTGGAGTGGAGGGGTGCATTGGTGAGATGGAATGAAGGGGTGTAGAGTTGGTGAGATGGAGTGAAGGTTGTGGTGTTTGTGAGATGGAGTGAAGGTTGTGGTGTTTGTGAGATGGAGTGAAGGTTGTGGTGTTGGTGAGATGGAGTGAAGGTTGTGGTATTGGTGAGATGGAGTGAAGGTTGTGGTGTTGGTGAGATGGAGTGAAGGTTGTGGTGTTGGTGAGATGGAGTGAAGGTGTGTGGAGTTGGTGAGATGGAGTGAAGGTTGTGGTGTTGGTGAGATGGAGTGAAGGTGTGTGGAGTTGGTGAGATGGAGTGAAGGTTGTGGTGTTGGTGAGATGGAGTGAAGGTTGTGGTGTTTGTGAGATTGAGAGAGGGTTGATGCACATCAGATAGACAAAGAATATGGTGCTGAAGAGATGAAGCAACAATGAACAGATTGGTGATGTCCTGGAGCACCAACGGAGGTTGGCAAACAAACATACTGATACACACATCCTGGTTACCTTGCGATACAGCGGTACCAATGTGAACCACATAGTTGGGTCGATACCTTCTTTCGACGTCTCTCACGTAACTCTCAATAACAGCTTTCTCCTCGCTTTCAGGATAGGAAAGTATAATTCTGTGACGAACGTATCTACTGTTCCAGTCGTCCAACGATGCCTCTACTTTACAGTATGTCACATTTTGGCCCATAGAAATGGCTCTCGGTACCCGAGTACCCACAGCCGCGTTCTCCCCTACAAACTTCGACAGGACACTCATGGCGGCGTTGGCTTGATATTCGTTGGCGCAGAACCAGGCAATCACTTTGGACCGGTACAGTTCGTGAGGATCGATTCCTTTGGCGGGTTTCGATTGCTCGCTCTTCCACAAAGATCGGGCTAGAACAGTAAAGGCCTCCTCTTTCTCCCTTTTACTCAAAAAGTCCAAAAGCTTTCCAACTTTCTTCTTCATCTGAGGACTATGTTCAATCTCTTCCCAGTGGTGTCTAGCGAGGATTTCATTCGGAATTAAATTCTTAAATTTCTCAGTAATTTCGATCGAATCGCACAAAAAGTCTCTATTCGACTCTATCATGTCTTCCCATAAGACATCACTGTTCGAAGTCGCCATTTTGCCAGCTATGCACAGCTGCAGGGAATTCCCTTTCTTGTACAATGACGTCACCACAGACTGTCACGTGCACACGTAAGGTATAATTTATATTGCGACCTTAATAATAGGCTACATATAATATAGTATACAGTGTCTATATTGCGACTATTTTGCACTACAAGTTACAGTTACAATGCAGACCAGTAAGAAAGTCCAAATTGAAAAAAAACAAATATTTCTATATCAAGTATTGACCATAATTCACTACATATACCATGTTTCAATACAAGCTTTGTAGGCCTTTAGCATAAAAAAACACTTACAAACATGGCTCATTACTAGCTCACACGTATGCGTTAACTCCTATACACTAGTTGTTAAGACATGTAAATCATAGTGACTGTATTGCAGCATCTTGAACGCAAGTTGCAAAACATTTACTCTAAAACTATATATCCTTCAGTCTTTCAGAGCACGTGCGTGATTTTCAATGTGCTCGCCGATGAACGTAGATATGAAGAAGTAGCTGTGGTCGTAACCTTCCTGCATCCGGAGGACAACTGGAATGTTGTTGCTTCTACAAGCATCCACAAAGTTCTTCGGATACAGCTGCTCTTCCAAAAAGTTATCTGACTTTCCCTGGTCAATCAAAATGTTCAGAGGGGGCCCTCGGTACGTTTTAACCAGCTCTGTTGCATCGTACTGCTTCCACGTTTCCTTCTCCGCACCAAGGTACCCTGTGAATGCCTTGATACCCCAGGGGCACACACTAGGGTTACAGATAGGAGAGAAGGCGGACACGGAGCGGTACAATCCCGGATTCTTCAGTGCACAGATTAGTGCACCATGACCACCCATACTGTGACCGCTAATAGACGCCTTATCTTTGTCTACGTTGAAATTAGCCATGATTACGGCCGGGAGCTCAACAGTGACGTAGGTGTACATGTTGTAGTTTTCCTTCCACTTCGGTTCGGTGGCGTCCAGGTAGAAACCAGCACCGCTCCCAAAGTCGTAGCTATCGTCCTCTCCTTCGATGTTACAGCCGCGCGGGCTCGTGTCTGGAGCCACAATTGCTATCCCGTACTCTGCAGCGTATCGCTGAGCGCCGGCCTTGGTAACGAAATTCTGTTCCGTACAAGTCAATCCAGATAACCAGTACAGAACCGGTACAGCTTGGTCTTCTGCTTGCGGTGGAAGAAAAATACCAAACTTCATTTCACACTTCAAGATTTTACTTTCATGCTTGTAAACTTTCTGAAAGCCTTTAAAGCATTTGTTAGAGGACACGCTTGTAATTTCAAACTTCAGCTCTTCCCCTTTGGGTTCTTCGGCCATTTTGTACAAAGACACGCCTTCAACACGTGTTCGCGTTGCGCAATATTGTGAAAATCTTGTTCTTCTTGTCTGCCGAGTAAGAAAACCAATCGTCTTGTTGTGCCTACTGCGCATCACTTTAATGGATATCCTTTGAAAGAGGTGTACCCGTGTTCTTTTCTTTTTTCGTTGCTAGAGTTCTTTAAACCTCAAAGGAAATCCCTGAGCCACAGCAAGATGGTCAAGGAAGACAAGCAGACGTGGAAGGCAAACTATTTCATGAAGATAAAGGTAACAGTTTTAGTTATTGCGAGTATGTAGTGGAACTTCTCTATCCAGAGCACATTCAAACTATGACTACTTGTCCTCATAACAGAGGTATCCACAATTCAATTGTTGTTTGGTAGTACATAGTCTGACGTAGCCCTAGTCTCGTTCCCAGACCCACTTCCAGCCGCCATTTTATTCTGCCGAGAGAAGTGGGTCTGGTATTTATTTGCACATTCCTTGGATATTATCCGCCGATCGCCGGAGTCCAATCAGATTGCTTACACGGGAATATTAATGAATATGTCACGTGTTGTCACCTGAATTTGGATACGTTCAATGTGACGAAGCGCTGCCGTTCGTATCATGGATATTCCTTTGCTGAAACGCTCGTTGGAACCTGCTTTTTTTGAAACTCCTCGACGAAACTGCTCAGGACCTGGGGTACGAAAGTCTTAAAGAAGAGCAAGTGGAGGGTAGAGTTTACGATAGGTGCTACCACGATTTTTTTAAAATGGTGCCTCTTCGACCGAGCATTTTTCTCGTCATATCGCCTCTCGTAAGTCCAACGGAGTCCTCGGCGTCCGCTTGCGCCATTTTAGCACTTCGAATTCACTTGTGACTTTCACGAGGTATTGCGTAACCAATATCCAAGAAATGTGCAAATAAATACCAGACCCACTTCTCTCGGCAGAATAAAATGGCGGCCGGAAGTGGGTCTGGGAACGAGACTAACGTAGCCCAGACCCTTCCGGCCTCCATTTTATTACGGCGCGGAAAGGGTCTGGTACATTTCGCAGGTGACGATGTTCAATACCCCTGGAATCTGGGGGGAGTGAATTATTGATGTGACGCTTTGAAATTCACCGCTTGTTGTTATAATCATTGTAATGACGAGGGCAGCTGCTCTAGCGGTTGTAACTAGACATTTAATCGGCGAAGTAGCGAATGATCACGGATACCAGTGCTTGATAGAAGAACCGTTTTCGGCCATTGAACATTTTGTCTCTGGAAATGTCCTTGTATCGTTGCCGACTGGTTTGGGAAGTCGCTTTTTTATGGACTGTTAGTGTCTTCGATCGCCTTGGAGGATACACAAGAGCATAGTCGATTTCGTCGATTTGTAACACCATTAGCCTCTCTCATGATTGACCAGAAGGCACGATTTCTTCCACGGGCCGAATTTCTAGGCGATATTCAGCATGATGTCCGTGCCTTACAACGCGTTAAGGAAGATGTCGAGCAAAAAATAGTATTTTGACCTCAGAAAACCCGCTATATTGAATGGGAATTCGGGAAACTCTAGTTTTAGATCTATGTCAAAATTGTCAAAATCGCAAATAAACATCACACGTTTGATAGTAACACTTTATCGGTGTTAAGTTATGATCTTCACACCTTGCAGAGAACGTGGGCGGAACAAGCCAGGTATAGGAAATGTACCAGACCCTTTCCGCGCCGTAATAAAATGGAGGCCGGAAGGGTCTGGGCTACGTCAGACTAGGTAGTACACTACAGTAGTAGACTGGGACCATAGACTAGTGTCCTAGTTGTAGAGGTTTGTATTGGAGAGGTTCCACAATGATATGGCTTGTATGGTCTGATGTCACAGACTACAAGTTGAACAATAATGTCCAATTCTTGTCTCCAGAAGTTTGACTCCTCCAAATCCGTTCAGCATCCATGTAGGGTGTGCTATTGACTTGAAATTTATGGCTATACGTAAGCACTCATACTTGACTATTTGTATAAGCTCTTGTTGGAATTAGCTCCTTAGACAGTTCCTCCACTGTTTAAGACAACTGTCCAATAGCTGTACATCAGCTGTGAACATACATTGATAGAAAGGATCACTTTAAGTTACTTGAAGTTGCTCAACTAACAATGAACTATTTTCTTCCTGGTTGAATTTGCATACTCGCTGTATGTCTATCTGAATCCGAAGGATTGATCTGAAGAAATCCATTCCAATCCACTCACCCCATCATATTCTCTCTTTATCCCAATCTGACGAGTCTGCATTTTCTTCTGTCAACAGGAGTTCTTCGAGACCTACAAAAGTGTGTTCATTGTGGGGGCTGACAATGTCAGATCTTCACAGATGCAGCAGATTCGCAGAGCTCTCCGAGGGAGGGCAGTCTTGTTGATGGGCAAAAACACCATGATCAGAAAGGCCCTCAGAGGATTCTTACCAAGCATGCCACATCTGGAAAGGTACGTATGTACTATGAATGGACACTGTATGTGTGTACGTATGTATGTATAAAATTATATGTTAGTGATGTCTTCAAATTATTGTTTGAGTTCAAACACACACACCCTGGATGCATTCACACACACACACACACACACACACACACACACACACACACTGGATGCATTCACATACACACACACACACACACACACACACACACACACACACACACACACACACACACACACACACACACACACACACACACACACACACACACACACACACACACACACACACTGGATGCATTCACACACACACACACACACACACTGGATGCATTCACACACACACACACACACTGGATGCATTCACACCCTGGATGCATTCACACACACACACACACACACACACACACACACACACACACACACACACACACACACACACACACACACACACACACACACACACACACACACACACACACACACACATTGATTTCCTTGTATTGGTGGTCTACTTTACATCTTGTCCACGTATTTGTGTTGTATTGTGACTAGCTAGCACAAACTAAGCCGGCCGGTGTATCTCCTTCACTATGGTACCCTGGTGACTACTTGTGCACACATCAAACTGGCAGTACTCCTGATGTCCGGCCGTGACACTGTCTTCGCATGTGTTTGTGGTCCTACGTACTTCTACACTCGCTATAGTGTGTGTGCTAACAAGTGTATTCTTCCCTGTGTCCAGGCTTCTGCCATATGTGAAGGGAAACATTGGTTTTGTATTCACAAATGAAGACTTGAAGGATATCCGAGATCTCATCCAGGCTAACAAGGTCAGTTCTCCTCTCGACATGTGTGCTCTGTTGAGCATCTGTGGGAGCGATTCTGTAATTTGAACACAAGGTAGACTGTACTGAGTGAACCTCTACAATCTACCCACATGTTGAGATCTCCCCATCATTGTTGACTGTACTGAGTGGACCTCTATAATCTACCCACATGTTGAGACCTCCCCATCATTGTAGACTGTATGGAGTGAACCTCTACAATCCACCCACATGTTGAGATCTCCCCATCATTGTTGACTGTACTGAGTGGACCTCTACAATCTACCCACATGTTGAGATCTCCCCATCATTGTAGACTGTACGGAGTGAACCTCTACAATCTACCCACATGTTGAGATCTCCCCATCATTGTAGACTGTACTGAGTGGACCTCTATAATCCACCCACATGTTGAGATCTCCCCATCATTGTAGACTGTACAGAGTGAACTTCTACAATCTACCCACATGTTGAGATCTCCCCATCATTGTAGACTGTACGGAGTGAACCTCTACAATCTACCCACATGTTGAGATCTCCCCATCATTGTAGACTGTACTGAGTGGACCTCTATAATCTACCCACATGTTGAGACCTCCCCATCATTGTAGACTGTACTGAGTGGACCTCTATAATCTACCCACATGTTGAGATCTCCCCATCATTGTAGACTGTACAGAGTGAACTTCTACAATCTACCCACATGTTGAGATCTCCCCATCATTGTAGACTGTACTGAGTGAACCTCTACAATCTACCCACATGTTGAGATCTCCCCATCATTGTAGACTGTACTGAGTGGACCTCTATAATCTACCCACATGTTGAGATCTCCCCATCATTGTAGACTGTACAGAGTGAACTTCTACAATCTACCCACATGTTGAGATCTCCCCATCATTGTAGACTGTACGGAGTGAACCTCTACAATCTACCCACATGTTGAGATCTCCCCATCATTGTAGACTGTACTGAGTGGACCTCTATAATCTACCCACATGTTGAGACCTCCCCATCATTGTAGACTGTACTGAGTGGACCTCTATAATCTACCCACATGTTGAGATCTCCCCATCATTGTAGACTGTACAGAGTGAACTTCTACAATCTACCCACATGTTGAGATCTCCCCATCATTGTAGACTGTACTGAGTGAACCTCTACAATCTACCCACATGTTGAGATCTCCCCATCATTGTAGACTGTACTGAGTGAACCTCTACAATCTACCCACATGTTGAGATCTCCTCATCATTGTAGACCGTACAGTGGTTGGTGCTGATGAACATGGAGTGACCACAATATTTGATGGTTTCTGAGTCTATGATGACACCATCCATGCTGCCTTCCTTCTGAGCCAACCGTAGAAGTCAAATTTGCACATTTCTGGTCAACAGTGCCACCTCTCCTATTGCACAGACCTAGACTGCAGTGGGGCCCAGTTAACACAAACTCTTTCATGTGGAATTTCAGTGCACACAAAAGGTCCTGTAATCCCAACAACCACCATACACATAATATATGCATGTACATGTTGTCGTATTCTGTTATGATGAACTGTCCTTAGATTGGAAAAAAATGGTAGTTGCCTATGAGTTTGTGTTGATTGGGCTCTACATTCTACTTCATTAGTGAAATACTGCCTGTCATCCCCATTGGCGGCCTACCTCCTGGATTTCTATGTATTTCCTATAAAGAGAAGAAGTACTTGTTGATATTTCTCTCTCTTCAACAAAGTCTTTAGTGTAGTAGTCAGCATTTGGAAGCATCTGACAGTGACACATCATGTGACATCATGTGACATCATTTGCCCATATTTGTACGTAGGTGGCAGCTCCTGCCAAGGCTGGTGCCATTGCTCCGATCGATGTCTTCGTTCCTCGTCAGAACACGGGGATGGGTCCGGAAAAGACCTCCTTCTTTCAGGCTCTCTCTATTGCCACCAAAATCACCAAGGGAACCATTGAAATCCTGGTCAGTGTGTGTGTGTATGTGTGTGTGTGTGTGTGTGTGTGTGTGTGTGTGTGTGTGTGTGTGTGTGTGTGTGCTCTGCTGAAATTTGAAAACAGTGAAATTGATCGATATGAGATGGAATGTTTGATCAGTTATTGTCATTGTAATGTCATTTGTTATTTGATTTAGTTATTGATCTTTCTCCTGTGTTCTTCTCTCCTGATAGAATGACGTGCATCTGATCAAAGAGGGACTCAAAGTCGGTGCTTCTGAATCTACTCTCCTGCAAATGTTGAAGATCATGCCTTTCTCCTACAGTCTTGTTGTGCAGCAAGGTGAAGAGTTCAGTGTGTATATGTGTGTGTGTGTGTGTGTGTGTGTGTGTGTGTGTGTGTGTGTGTGTGTGTGTGTGTGTGTGTGTGTGTGTGAATGGTGTGTGTGTGTGTGTGTGTGTGTGTGTGTGTGTGTGTGTGTGTGTGTGTGTGTGTGTGCATATGTGTGTGTGGATGGTGTATGATGTGTGTGTGTGTGTGTGTTGTGTGTACTGTACATGTGTAGGTGTGTGTTCATGTACGTATGTACATACACGCTCGCTTCTGGAAGGTTTCATCACTGTACAAGTTGTCTCTCGCTCTGACCCCTGTAGTGTTTGATAGCGGATCAGTCTTTCCACCGAGGGTCTTGGATATCGAAGAGGAACAGTTGCTGAAGATATTTATGGAGGTGAGGCACAGTGTAATGCACAAGGGCCCCTTCTACAAACTCCCAGCAGTTAAGTATAAGTGAAATCTTCACACAAAGCACGATTCCATATCTTTACATGTTTTGTGTAGACATTTTTCTGATATTTTGATGTTTGTCTGTGTATGTGCCTGTGATGGTATCCTGCACACTGCCTGTGATTAGAAAATTGTCTTCAAAGTTCACTGAATCGGTGATGTGTGTTGATATTGATTCCTTACCTACAATGAGGCATTGTGTGTGTGTGTGTGTGTGTGTGTGTGTGTGTGTGTGTGTGTGTGTGTGTGTGTGTGTGTGTGTGTGTCTGTGTGTGTATGTGTGTTTGTGTGTGTGTCTGTGTGTGTGTGTGTGTGTGTTTGTGTGTGTGTCTGTGTGTGTATGTGTGTGTGTGTGTGCATGTGTGTGTGTGTGTGTGTGTGTGTGTGTGTGTTTGTGTGTGTGTGTGTGTGTGTGTGCGTGTGTGTATGTGTTGTGTGTGTGTGTGTGTGTGTGTGTGTGTGTGTGTGTGTGTGTGTGTGTGTGTGTGTGTGTGTGTGCACGCGCGTGCAAACATACGTAGGTGTACACATGTGCATGCATGCATGTGTGTGGGGGGGTACGTTCATAGGTGCATATAAATATACTTCTCTTTTGTGTGTACATACCCATAGCCATACACACACACACACATCAATGGGTTGGTGGAGATCCAGTGTGGTGTACACTTGCTCTCTTGTTCACTCCTCCATGTCTTCTCCCATGTAGGGTGTTGCCACTGTTGCTTCCGTGTCCCTTGCCATCAGCTACCCTACCGTGGTGTCTGTCCCTCACTCCATTGCTAACGGCTTCAAGGTAGGCCTGTCAGGGTGTGCATTGTTCTGAGTCTCATATTGTTTACTTTTATGCTACTCTGTTGTTTGTTGTTTCAGAATCTTCTTGCTGTTGCTGCGGCAACGGATGTGACTTTCAAGCAAGCAGAACAGGTTCGTTCATAACTTAACGTGTACATACACACATACAAGTAGTATTTACAGTACATTGTAAGTAGGTGTTGTACGTAGGTATGGCAGGTATATTGTGTGTGTGTGTTTGTAGCCTCTTGGTTCCTACAAACACACATGCATACATACAACAAATGTTGTGGTTCAGTGCAAACTAGTGGATCTTTGAAAGTCTCAGAGCCGGTGTGAATGCTTCACAGCTCCCAAGCATGCTCTGTTGTGAATCAGGAGTCCGTGATTAGTGTGTCGAAGTGCTTTAATGATTAGACATGAAATCAAACATTTCCCTCGTAAATGAGACTCCTGTGTGTGTGTGTGTACATGCATGTGTGCGTGCGTGTGCTGTGTGTGTGTGTGTGTGTGTGTGTGTGTGTGTGTGTGTGTGTGTGTGTGTGATGTACTGATGTGTTTATCTGCCTATGTGCACGACTGCATGTTGTTGTTGTGCATGAAATCTGGTGCCACGTTTCCAGATCAGATCTCTTCAGTGGGTCATTGTGTTGCAGTACTGAAAGTTGTGATCGCAGTACCTCATGCACTGCGCAAGTTTATGTTCAATGCATCTTTACTTTGCCTTCTTCCTTTTATTGTTCCCCATGTGTGTGTGTGTGCAGGTAAAGGAGTTTCTTGCTGATCCGAGCAAGTTTGCTGTAGCCGAAACTCCACCAGAAGAAACCAAGCCAACTGAAGGAGAAACGAAGACTGAAGAAAAGAAAGAAGAATCTGAAGAGGAGAGCGACGAAGACATGGGATTTGGTGAGGCCTTTTTCAGTATGTGTACTCACGTTCTACCGTATAGTGGAAAATGTTCATGGGACAAAATTTTCGTAGATTTTGCGGTTGGCCTAACATCTGTGAAAATATAATCCCCGAATTAGGTGTTATCATTGTTCTATCACATGACTGTGGCCAGCATCTGTAAAAATTTATCTGCGAATTTCATTTTTGGAGCCATCCATGAAAATTTTGTCCTGCAAAATTTCCCACTATATCTGTTAAATAATTTCCTATTTCATACATCACCTTACATGCATTTACCATACTCCCCTTCACGTGATCTTACATGCATCTCTTTCGTATTTCCATTACATACATTAACTTACATGCATCCCTTACATGCTTTTTATTGCATGTGCCATTTCACATGCATCTCTGTCGTGTTTCCTCTCACATATGTGGTGTCGTCTTAATGTTCTGTAATGTTTCTACCACTCCTTGCGACATTTGTGATGGCCCATCTTGTTCTTTTGCAGGTCTTTTTGACTGAGTGAACGAACGGTCTCGAATTGAATAAATCTTCAATTTTACCAGAATTTAGCAATTTAATAATCTGATGTGTCTATGTATGCATACCTTTGATATCCTTATGATGGTAATAATATTTAAAAAGATTATAATACACATAACGGGTAATATCATAGTAATGGGCATGTATGGAATATGGGATACAATACTGTATTATGTGTAAGTTATTAATTTACTAAGTATAAGTTGTATAGTAACTAAATTCAGTTATAAACTGCAATGTATGGAAGGTATAGGTCCGCCATTTTATTTCCACATCATCCCTACATATAGAGTGCTATCGCACTCTATGATACATCTTATATAATGACTATAATGCTATCATAGATAGGAAGTTGATAATAGCACATAACTCTTACGGATTGATTGAGACCACACTGAGGTGAATATGCTGCCATTGTGGGAGGTGGAGTCAAGAGAAGTGGGGTATATACACGGTCCAAAGTTGAGAGGTAGAGTCCTGCTAGGGAAACATGAGGATTGCTGTACTATAAGGTGATTATTCGTACACATCCCTTTCCACAGCTTCAGGAATACATTGAAAAGGTGATAAATTGTATTTAATTGCCACTATCTGGGAGAAATTGAGTGATAATGTATTAGTGTTTTGTTGTCATGGTTACTGGCCCAGTTGTCAAGGTGAAAAGAAAACTCCCAGTGCTAGTTGGTGGTGATTCACAACAAATCCTGGTGGAGCAGAGATCTGAACAGTGAAAAGTACTTCTAAAATGAGAGGTTTCTTACCAGTTGGTGTTTTGTTCTGCACCTTGGCCATTTTGTCTGCCCAAAGTAGACATGTTGGGAAAAGACAGGCTGTGGAATTGTTACCACCTCTTGTGTGCGAGGATTTCACTGAAGGCATGCTTTGGAGCGACACTGAGGGAATACCGGTAGCAGTGATTTGGATCTGCCACAACGGGAGGTGGATACGCCATCACATCACACCGTTCACTGGAAAGACACGAGAAGAAGCTGGGCAGTCCTGTAAAGACCTGAAGGACACTCTCACCACTGAATGTAAAGGATCTCCACCAACTGGAACATACTGGATCAACGTCACTGACAGTTGTGATGGTGAACAAGATTCTATGAGAGTTTACTGTGAGATGTCCATGGACGGTGGAGGGTGGACACTGGTGTGGAAGCATTCCTACATGGAGGTTGGAACACTGAGTGAAGACATGAAGTACTTTAGTAAGCACTATCGTCCTTGTACTGATATCGAGACTGGTTGGTGCAACGTACCTTACAAGGCTAGACTCAACCCAACAGAGATGATGATAGTGGCTTACAGGAATAAGACTGCTCGCTATGCCTACAAGGGTTGGTTCAACTACAACATCGACTACAACTGGCGTGGAGGGATACTAGTGGAGCCTAAGAAGATTCTGGATCAGTGCACGTGGACAGATTGGACCTCGGGCATAGCACCTGCACCTAGAGCACAGGGTGGAGATCGTGGGCTTCTCGGCATTGCATTTAATAAGCACTATCCTATAAATTTCTACTCGAGCAGTGACACAATCTGTGACACGTTCTCAACACCTCAGGACTGTCGTTGGAGGGATTGTGAAGAACTATCATCACCACTTCGTGGAACACAAATGACAATGGCCATCTACGTTCGCTAGAGATGTACAAACAGAACTGGCCATGATAACAGTTGTTCAATAAGTTAATGCACTGTTGAACAAAGACACCTGTACTCAATTTACTATTGGTTGAATGTACATACCTATCAATGTCATATTGTGAATATTATTCATAGGTATGTATGTGTTACAATTTAATATGCTGTCAAGAAAATTAATAGCCTCCATGTCCAGTTATTACCGCCTTGGACGTCTATATTCAATGCTCTGTAACTCCACAACAGAGAGACAGATTTCTTTTAGAACAAGATGGCTGTATAGAAGATTAGCACCTCCACCTAAAGTAGAAACCATGCTCAGGATAGGTCTCTTACATTTCTCAAACAAGGAGTGATTCCTTAGGCATCCTGTAACATGCATCGACACCACTCTATAATATTATGCTATGTAAGTGTTTTTCTTATTAATTTTTAATGAAATACCTGAATTGTAGATTGCACAGTATTATTGTACATAATGTTGGCATGTACTGTACATTATTTTAATATTATAGATAGGCTATGTATTAATAATAAATGATATTGCATGCTCCATGGAACTATAATAATCATTATAGATCTGGACTCAATTGCAAGCTTCAACAATGAACTTGGGGGGGGGGGCTTGTATAAACCCAAGCAGATGAATGACAATATTCCTCCCGTAGAGGGGGGGGATAGCCAGGGTGTACTAACATGTTCCATCTCCAAATGGCTTCAATCCCACTTACTCAGACCTTCAGAGACGATTGAAAATATATTATAGGACAAATTTGAATGAGGAGGTGATTGATTAAAAGTTCACAAAAATGTAATTTGCTATCATTTTTTCAATAATTCATCTTTGGCAGTAGTTAATAGTTTAAAGGCCTCGTCACTTCCAGGAGCTAAGTTCTTGTCAGGGTGGAGGAGGACTGCCAGTCTCTTGTACGCCTTTGACACTTCATCCTTCGAGCAGTTCCGGTGCAGTCCAAGAATCTCGTGGCTGTCGCTACACTTGAAGACCTGCTGAACCAGATGGGCCTGCTCCAGCGTGTAACCCAGCTTGGAAGGGTCCCGAGCCGGACATTCTCCTTTGAGAGCTACCTTAGCTGACTCCTGGAACAAGTGCTGGAAATGTACGAGGAGAGACCGCTACAATAACCTACCATACACTGCTGAATCATCAAATACGCATGTATACAGTGCGAATACATACATGTTACACACAAGTATGCAACCTTATGTTTTGTATGGACAGTATGCTGTATTTGTACCAAACATCCTTAATATGTAATACACATACTGTATACACACACGTATGAACACCTATGTACGTACATGCTCACACATGTATGCACAATGTCATACTTACTTACATTGAACATTTCACTTATTCCTTGTCCACTTTGAGCAGAAGTTTCAAAGTAGCGGAATCCTCTAGTTTCTGCCCATACCTTGGCCTCTGACTCACTGACCCTTCTCTTTGACAGATCCGTCTGTGTGAGCAAGGAAGCAATTAACTTGTAGGACACATCAAGAAGTTCTGAGTAGCTATCACTACAGTCCATATCCACAAACAGGCATGCACGCACGCACACACACGCACACACACACACACACACACACACACACACACACACACACAGGAGTCCCATTTACGAGGGTAACGTTTGATTTCATGTCTAATCATTAAAGCACTTCAACACACTAATCACGGACTCCTGATTAGTGTGACACACACACACACACACACACACACACACACACACACACACACACACACACACACACACGCACACACACACACACACACACACAAACACGCACCCCCCCCCACACACAAACACACACACGCACCCCCCCCCCCACACACACACCTTATTACCACACACAACAATGACAGTGTTGTTCAAGTCCTTGTCCATATCAGTAAGATGGTTCCTCATCTCCAGTAGCCAGCCTCCGAGGGCATCAAACGAGGCCTTGTTGCAGACGTCAAACACAAGGAAGGCACCATGAGCACCACAGTAAAACTCATTCCTCACCTGAGTACATACATATGTACACACAAACAATGTTATATACAGGAGAGTATACAGACTTTTATATGTGTGTGTGCATGTATGGACCATTTGAGTATGTACGTAAGTATATGCTACAAAGAACACACAAGCAAGAACATACATGCACATAAGTACATACGTACACATGTTAATCAGATGCATAATTTTTCTTCAAATTGTGGCAGGTTTTACAAGAATTCAACATTGTACATACATAACTACACACTACACACCTCGTAGAAGAATGGCTGTCCAGCGAGATCGAATACATCTATTTTCACATCTTCCTCTTCAAAACGAAACCTAAGATTGAAAAATGACATACTGTATATCCGGAAATATAGGCGGTCATAAAATTTGGTTATTTGCCTGAAATCTGGCCCAATGCATTATTGGTGGAGTTTAAATTTGGCATTTTCCCTGAATGAGTGTTGATAATGTTAAATGCAAATGTTGATTGACGAATATTAATTTGGCGGTTATGTCTGTGACCACAAAATCACCAAGTTTAAATCACCGCCAATATTTCCGGATATACGGTACATACGTATGCAATGCACAACAACGCACCATCTAGATATGTACATATGCATGTACATATATACATATCACTATACACATACACATACACACTAGTACATACGTACATGCATGCATACACATGTCTTCTGTGTATATATGTACAGCACAGCTACGAACATATGTACACATGTACTCGTACTACTTATATACACATTCACATGATGCACAGACCATATAGACTCTATGAACCGACTATACGCACACGTACGTACATACTTGGTGACTCCATAGTCTATTCCGATGGTAGGTAGGTACTTTGAAACAAACCTTTTCTCGCAAAACCTCTTTATAATACAACTCTAAAGAAGAACAGGTATTCATAAATGTGCGCGGATGTGGCTATAAAGACTCGCCTGCATGCAAAGCAATTCCGTGAAGAATTTATTGAGTATATGTTATACGAGTATAGGTATACGGATGTATGCCTGTAGGCTTCCTCATGCCCGACTAACGGCTCCAAATTCCGGAATCTCGGTCATGGATACAGTAACTGCAGTTATTCTTACCTTTCCGGACTCTTCGGGTCCAAAGCTAATCACTTTCACCCTTCTAATCTTGAAATTCTTACGAGCTTCGTCTTTCGGGCAGAGAGAGCTTTCGGCATCCATCTTTGTTCACCGTTCCCATGGATACGTACGAATAATGTTATTGTTTATACTGTATATTATGCAATTATAAACACGATGCACAGTATTAATATTAATTTTCAGTGTTTTCTTTCTAAACGAAGTAAATCGGTTGACAGTTTTTGTAAGTCTTGCAAAGCTGCGTAGAGGTCTACTTTCCCCTGTTCTTCAACATGTTCTATGGGACTAACAGCTGGAAAGACATTTTCCACATCCCTACAGGGAAAAATGGAGGCAAAAGTGACTTTTGGAAATTCATAATCAACGACACATCCACCAGCATGGCTCTATGTAGTGTCACAACAAGGATACACTTGGGGAAGGAATCATAATAAATCTCCTAGTTAGTATACAACATGTCCAGCTGCAGTGCCCAACATGAACCACAATAATATCGATGTGCATTCCTATTAGTCCTCCTACTTCCTGAAATGAATTACAAGGAAATTTCTATAGTTAGAAAGCATTCCATGTGTCTGCCACACCTATACTTAAGGTATTACTAGTGTTGATACAAATTTCCCATAAGAGGACTTATAATGAGAGTGTACTACTATCGAGTGTAGTGGATTAGTGCACTATATTGCAGTGTACTGACTGATCATCCTTGTTGTAACCAGTTGACATAACATACATACATACTCTTCAGAAGGATTGTTCTCTTCGTTCACTGTGTACGTTCTTCTAGACTCTGACGATATGGTGCTGTTGAGTGAGGAGTTTCCATCACTGTCCACCACCTGCTGAATAGGAAGAGGTCGGGGAGAAGGGTGAATGACCTTAGGCAATGCAGACTTTATCCTACCATCTTGTCGAACAGCATTCTGTGAAGAGTTGGAGAAACAAGTATTGTCAACTTTGAGCTGTATGCAAATACTGATGGCTCAGGTCTGTAAACAAACACTGGCAGTCCAGGTTCAGGTTAGGTCAGAGACATCTTATCAAACCAGGGAAGCCTTGCTCATGTGAAACAGGGCCCAATACCTTACAAGACTCTCAGTGAGACACTCAATAACTCTCAAACAGATACTTACTGCCAGGAGATTCCTCTCTGCTGTTATGGAAGACAGTTTTGCTTTGTAGGTGTCCACTTCTTCTTCCAACTGTTCCCTCTCCAGTTCATGTGAGCGAACAAGCCTTTCCCTCTCTCTGATGGCATCTCGCTTGGTCTGCTGAAGCATGACAGCCATCTTGGCGTGTTCCCTTCTGACCTCATTCATGCGACGTTCCATTTCGGCAAATTCCTCTTTTACCTTCCCACGCTCCTCCAGTAGAGCCTTCTGAACATCTGCATACGTTAGGTAAGTACAATGGTACGTGTGTACGTAATGACATATTAGTGCTGGTTTCACTAGAGCACTAGAGTGCTCCATCTCAAACCAGTGTCAAACCACCTACGTGAATATGTGGTTCACCTGAATCGAATGCGTAATTGGCCAAACACACTCGCATGGTAATGCGTCGAACGCTTTCAATTTAAAGCAACTTTGAAAGTGCTTCAAAGCTCTGGTGTAACTGGGGCCAATATCACAAAACACTACTACACATTACACAATGGGGATAAATGCCAAATACCATATCATTATTTCGTACAAATTGGCCACAACCACACTCCAACGAACACACCTAAACAACAACCACATAAACTACTGTGGTACTAGAAGACACACAACTTTCAATTCAACACAGGTTCAGGGAATGATCCAGAAAACTGATTAGAACTCCATTTTCACATCAACAACCTGTAGAGGTTCACAGGGATATCCCATAGGTACACCCACCTACCACGAACACACCCACTGCAGTCACCCAAAATGCAAATTTACTCTGCTAAACAGGTTTGGGGAAGGGATGCTGGATCATAGAGATGTCAGATTACAAGGTTACAATGTAGAAGTAGGTGAGGGGCCATTTTTCCAACAGCTGGTTTCTTATCCAAGTATGTGCATCAATACAAAAAAATATACAAAATATCATTGCATTCCACCACGTTATGAGAGTGTAAATATGTATGTACATGAATACCACACCCCTTGACTACAGACACACCCACCTCCGTTGGCACAGAAAGGCCAAGGACTGTAATTAATGATGAGCTTACAGGAGAGGTTATACCCACAACACCCACACTCCCACGAACACACCTAAACAACAACCACATAAACTACTGTGGTACTAGAAGACACACAACTTTCAATTCAACACAGGTTCAGGGAATGATCCAGAAAACGGATTAGAACTCCATTTTCACATCAACAACCTGTAGAGGTTCACAGGGAGATCCCATAGGACACCCACCTACCACGAACACACCCACTGCAGTCACCCAGAACACAATTTCACTTTGATGAACAGGTTTAGGGAAAGATTCAGAATTTGTGGTTACTACTACTTGGTTGCCACCACATGTGAATCAATAATATATTTTTGAAAATCATTTTTTTACATCTAGGAGTAGATATAAAAGGAATAAGAGTTGTTGCCACAGCAAAACCAAGCAAAGACCCAAGATAGAGAATAACATTGTACAAATGCAAGACTACTTGAGAACATTTGTGGTGTTCTGTATCCTGTCCATCTGCATAGCTGAAGATGATGCAGTCAGTGTGAAGCACCCCAGGAGGAGACAGGCCATTGAGTCCCTCCCGACCGCTCCGTGCACCAAATCCAACCGGGGAGCAATGTGGACCAGCAGTCAGGGAACACCGGTATCGACAATATGGATATGTCAGGACGGGAGATGGATACCCCATCAGGTGACTCCTTCCACTGGAAAGACACAACAAGTTGCCGGAAAGTCCTGTAAAGATGTTAGGGACACTCTCACCACTGACTGTTCGGGATCACCACCCACTGGAACATACTGGATTAATGTCACTGACAGTTGTGATGGGGAACAAGACTCCATGAGAGTTTACTGTGAGATGTCCCTGGACGGTGGAGGGTGGACACTGGTGTGGAAGCATTCCTACATGGAGGTGGGACCACTGAGTGAGGACATGAAGTACTTCAGTAACCACAATCGTCCTTGTACCAATATCGAGACTGGTTGGTGTAACGTACCTTACAAGGCTAGACTCAACCCAACAGAGATGATGATAGTGGCTTACAGGAACAAGGGAGCTCGCTGGGCCTACAAGGGTTGGTTCAACTACAACATCGACTACAACTGGCGTGGAGGGATACTAGTGGAGCCCAAGAAGATACTGGATCAGTGCACATGGACAGATTGGACCTCAGGCATAGCACCTGCACCTAGTGCTGCACCCACCTCTGACCGTAGGATCCTCGGGATTGCATTTGACAAACGCTCCCCAACAAATTTCTTCTTGAACAGTGACACAATCTATAACACATTTACAACACCTCGGGACTGTCGTTGGGGAGATTGTGAATCATCATCATCATCACTTCGTCAAACACAAATGACAATAGCCATCTATGTTCGCTAGTCCCATAGGACCAGATCAGGCTGGAGTGACAAGTTGAATGGCAGAACAAACAATATTCTTATAGAAATTGTGCTTGTATGTAGGTTCACAAAATAAACACATGAACATATGTACATGCGTATACACACAAGTTATTGTAAAACATACACAATTATGGATAGCAGTTTGAGGAGGGAATGCTGGTTCATAGAGATGTCAAATTACAAGGTTCCCATGTAGAAGTAGGCAAGGGGCCATTTTTCTAACAGCTGGTTTCTTATCCAAGTATGTGCATTAATACAAAATATACATAAAATCATTGCATTCCACCATGTTATGAGAGTGTAAATATGTATGTACATGAATACCACACCCCTCAACTACAGACACACCCACCTCAGTTGGCACAGAAAGGCCAAGGACTGTAATAAATGATGAGCTTACAGGAGAGGTTATACCCACAACACCCACACACTCATGAACACACCTACTACAACCACATAAACTGCTGTAGTACTAGAAGACACACAACTATCAATTTATACACAGGTTCAGGGAACTCACTATCTTCAAATCAACAACCCATAGAGATCACAGGGAGATCCCATAGGTACACCAACCTACCACGAACACACCCACTGCAGTCACCCAGAACACAATCTCACTTTGATGAACAGGTTTAGGGAAAGACTCAGAATTTTCGTGGTTACCACTTGAAATGATTCAGGTCGCCTTCACATGTGAATCAGTAGTATTATTATCAGTACAAGGATTAATGAAGTACATCATGTCCTCACTCAGCAGTCAGACCTCGAATATTACTACTGATTCACATGTGGAGGTAACCTGAATCACTTTAAGTAGTAACCACAAATATTATATTTGAAAATCACTTTTTTACATCTAGGAGGTGAATATAAAAGGAATTAAAATTGTTGCCACAGCAAAACCAAGCAAAAACCCAAGATAGAGAATAACGTTGTACAAATGCAAGGCTACTTGAGAACATTTGTGCTGTTCTGTATCCTGTCCATCTGCATAGCTGAAGACGATGCAGTCAGTATGAAGCACGCCAGGAGGAGACAGGCCATTGAGTCCCTCCCGAATGCTCTGTGCACCAAATCCAACCAGGGAGCGATGTGGACCAGCAGTCAGGGAACACCGGTATGGACAATATGGATATGTCAGGACGAGAGTTGGATACCTCATCAGGTGACTCCTTCCACTGGAAAGACACAACAAGTTGCCGGAAAGTCCTGTAAAGATGTAAGGGACACTCTCACCACTGACTGTTCGGGATCACCACCCACTGGAACATACTGGATTAATGTCTCTAACAGTAACTGTTGTGATGGGGAACAAGACTCCATGAGAATTTACTGTGAGATGTCCCTGGACGGTGGAGGGTGGACACTGGTGTGGAAGCATTCCTACACGGAGGTCGGACCGCTGAGTGAAGACATGAAGTACTTTAGTAATCACAATCGTCCTTGTACCAATATCGAGACTGGTTGGTGTAATCTACCTTGCAAGGCAAGACTCAACCCAACAGAGATGATGATAATCGCCTACAGGAACAGGGTAGCTCGCTGGGCCTACAAGGGTTGGTTCAACTACAACATCGACCACAACTGGCATGGAGGGATACTAGTGGAGCCTAAGAAGATTCTGGATCAGTGCACACATACAAGTTGGACCTCAGGCATAGCACCTGCACCTAGTGTACATACCACTGATCGTAGGCTTCTCGGGATTGCATTTGACAAACGCTCCCCAACAAATTTCTTGGCAAACAGTGACACACTCTGTGATACATTCACAACACCTCGGGATTGTCGTTGGGGGGATTGTGAATCATCATCTTCACTTCGTCAAACACAAATGACAATAGCCATCTATGTTCGCTAGAGCCATACAAACAGATCAGGCCTGAGTAAAGAGTTGAATGGCAGAACAAACAATATTCTTATAGGAAATGTGCTTATATGTAGGCTCACAAATACGCATACGCACATATACTCACACAAGTTATTAAAAACATACACATTTATGATTAGCAGCTGTTATCACATTATATCTGTATGCAGTACAGTCATATGTATGTATGTATGTATACAGTGGAAATTTGATAATTTGACATCTTTGAGCAACAAATGACCCGTCAGACAAGAAATTTCAACCTAAAGTACCTCTGTTAGGGCTGTAGTGGATGAACAGATACTTTGGCTTGATTGTCTGCATCTCCTACAATTTCACTACTACTTTAGTCCTACAATTCCATATAAAATTATATAATTATACACTAACTCTCACTCAACATAGTTATTACAGCTGAACTATATGTGGCTAGGTCTTCAATTGATGAAGTGTAATACACAATAACCCTGCATGGGAGGTGTACTGTATACCCCTGCATGGGAGGTGTGCTGTAGCGAATGGAAGCCTGCAATCAGCACAGTACACACTTTGCACTTCATTTCACTACACAAGACTCCATCACATAATCCATAGTGACTGTTGCAACTCATGTTAACTCACAGCAGATATGCCACAAGATTGAAACATTGAATGGACACAATATTAGCCAATAATTGTGATATAAGATTTCATGACAATATTATGATAACTGATATGATAACAAGGTTAGACTCAACCCAACAGAGATGATGATAGTGGCTTACAGAAACAAGGGAGCTCGCTGGGCCTACAAGGATTGGTTCAACTACAACATTGACCACAACTGGCGTGGAGGGATACTAGTGGAGCCTAAGAAGATTCTGGATCAGTGCACATGGACAGATTGGACCTTGGGCATAGCACCTGCACCTAGTGCTGCACCCACCTCTGACCGTAGGATCCTCGGGATTGCATTTGACAAACGCTCCCCAACAAATTTCTTCTTGAACAGTGACACAATCTATAACACATTTACAACACCTTGGGACGGTCGTTGGGGGGATTGTGAACTATCACCACTTCGTAAAACACAAATGACAGTGGCCATCTACGTTCGCTAGAGTCATACAAACAGATCAGGCCAGAGTAAAGAGTTAAATGGTAGAACAAACAATATTCTTATAGGAAAGGTGCTTATATTGTAGGCTCACAAAATAAACATATGAACATACGTACATACATACACACAAGTTATTGTAAAACATACACATTTATGAATAGCAGTTTGAGGAGGGAATGCTGGATCATAAGAGATGTCGGATTACAAGGTTCCAATGTGGAAGTAGGTGAGAGGCCATTCTTCTAACGGCTGTTCTCTTTTCCAAGTATGTGCATCAATACAAAAATATACATAGAATCATTGCATTCCACCATGTTATGAGAGTATAAATATGTATGTACATGAATACCACACCCCTTGAATACAGACACACCCACCTCGGTTGGTACAGAAAGGCCAAGGACAGCAATAAATGATGAGCTTACATGAGAGGTTAAACCCACAACACCCACACTCCCACAAACACACAAACTACAACCACATAAACTGCTGTGGTAGTAGAAGACACACAACTATCAATTTATACACAGGTTCAGGGAACTCACTATCTTCAAATCAACAACCCATAGAGATCACAGGGAGATCCCATAAGACACCCACCTACCACAAACAGACCCCCTGCAGTCACCCAGAACACGATTTCACTTTGATGAACAGGTTTAGGGAACGATTCAGAATTTTCGTGGTTACCACTTGAAATGATTCAGGTCGCCTTCACATGTGAATTATTATTATTGGCATAAGGATTACTGAAGTACTTCATGTCCTTACTCAGTGGTCAGACCTCGAATATTACTACTGATTCACATGTGGAGGTAACCTGAATCAATTCAAGTAGTAACCACAAATATTATATTTGAAAATCGATTTTTTTACATCTAGGAGGTGAATATAAAAGGAATAAGAGTTGTTGCTGCAGCAAAACCAAGCAAAGACCCAAGATAGAGAATAACGTTGTACAAATGCAAGGCTACTTGAGATCATTTGTGCTGTTCTGTATCCTGTCCATCTGCATAGCTGAAGATGATGCAGTCAGTGTGAAGCATGCCAGGAGGAGACAGGCCATTGAGACCCTCCCGACCGCTCCGTGCACCAAATCCAACCGAGGAGCGATGTGGACCAGCAGTCAGGGAACACCGGTATCGACAATATGGATATGTCAGGACGGGAGATGGATACCCCATCAGGTGACTCCTTCCACTGGAAAGACACAACAAGTTGCCGGAAAGTCCTGTAAAGATGTTAGGGACACTCTCATCACTGACTGTTCGGGATTACCACCCACTGGAACATACTGGATCAACGTCACTGACAGTTGTGATGGGGAACAAGACTCCACGAGAGTTTACTGTGAGATGTCCATGGACGGTGGAGGGTGGACACTGGTGTGGAAGCATTCCTACATGGAGGTGGGACCACTGAGTGAGGACATGAAGTACTTTAGCAATCACAATCGTCCTTGTACTGATATCGAGACTGGTTGGTGCAACGTACCTTATAAGGCTAGACTCAACCCAACAGAGATGATGATGGTGGCTTACAGAAACAAGATTGCTCGCTGGGCCTACAAGGGTTGGTTCAACTACAACATTGACTACAACTGGCGTGGAGGGATACTAGTGGAGCCTAAGATGATACTGGATCAGTGCACATGGACAGACTGGACCTTGGGCATAGCACCTGCACCTAGTGCACACACCACTGATCGTAGGCTTCTCGGGATTGCATTTGACAAACGCTCCCCAACAAATTTTTTCTTGAACAGTGACACAATCTGTGATACATTCACAACACCTCGGAACTGTCGTTGGCAGGATTGTGAATCATCATCATCACTTCGTCGAACACAAATGACAATAGCCATCTACGCTCGCTGAGCCATACGAACAGATCAGGCCAGAGTAAAGAGTTGAATGGTAGAACAATCAATATTCTTATAGGAAATTGCTTCGTACATATACACACACAAGTTATCAAAAACATACACATTTATGATTAGCAGCTGTTATCACATATCTGTATGCAGTACAGTCATATGTACGTATGTATACTGTGGAAATTTGATAATTTGACATCTCGGAGCAACAAATGACATGACAGACCAGAAATTTCAACCTAAAGTACCTCTGTTAGGGCTGTAGTGGATGAACAGATACTTTGGCTTGATTGTCTGCATCTCCTACAATGTTACTACTACTTTAGTCATACAATTCCATATAAAATTATATAATTGTACACTAACTCTCACTCAACATAGTTATTACAGCTGAACTATGTGTAGCTAGGTCTTCAACGGATGAATTGTAATAACACAATACCCTGCATGGGAGGTGTGCAGTAGTGAATGGAAGCCTGCAACCAGCACAGTACACACTTTGCACTTCATTTCACTACACAAGACTCCATCGCAAAATCCATATTGACTGTTGCAACTCACGTTAATTCACAGTAGATATGTCACAAGATTGAAACATCTGATGGGCACAATATCAGCTGATAATTTTGATATAAGATTTAATGACGATACGATAACTGTCCGTGCCAAATATAACAATTAATGCGATTATAGAATAGTTGCCCAACACATACTAACTGTATGTACGGCACGTCCTCACTTTGGTCCAGTTTAGCTCTCAGTTCCTCCACCTCCAACATCAGGCAGTCGTGTTCTTCAACAAGTTCACTCCTGGAGCTCTCCACTGCGGACAGTCTGGCTGACAACTCCTCACACTTTGTACATAGAGCATCTCGCTCTTCCTGGGTACACTGCAGCAGATCCCGGAGAGAGTTCACCTCCTTTTCAACTAAAAGTGAATGTTAAACACAATACAGTGAATACTCATTAATCCGCTGCAATTCGTTTTCAAAGAATATGGTGTATTAATGAGTTTGGCAGATTAACTGGATATTCATTGGTACTTGTACATTATATTGGTACTGGGAAATTGTGGCGGATTAAAAGGTTTGGTGGATAAAACAGTGGTGGATTAACGAGAATTCACTGTAGTAAGTACATATATGAGTAACGGCTTACAGCAGAAACTCTCTACAAAGACCACCCAAGGGTCAAAGAGAAGGTGGTCATTACACAGGTGGTCATTATGTGCATGAAGGTCATCTTCATGTAGAGGTTGTCTTGATGTATAGGTGGCCTTTGATACAGGTTCCACTGTAGTTCAATGATGATCATTTGGGTCAGTTGGCCTTTATTTACAGGTTAGTTAGTTAAGATGATGTAGCAAATATTTCATGAACAGTCACTTCAGACAGGTGAGTGGTCTTTCATTCAAGAAACATGCTTCATGTATCAGGAGTAAATCCCCATTACATACAAGCACACACACAAACATAAGATTCATAACATTTCATCACGGTTATGATATCCATGGGTTATGAGTAGACATGTTCCCTAGCTTATCATTGTAACATCATCCAAACACATCAGTATACAGTGAATTCTCGTTAATTTGCCACCGCTTAATCCCCCAAACCTTTTATCCACCACAATTTCCCAGTACCAACATACTGCACAAGTACCAATGAACTTCCAGTTAATCCACCAAACATGTTAATCCACCATATCCTTTGAAAACAAATTGCAACAGATTAGTGAGTATTCACTATATACTGAAGCGAGACACATCACTCCCACATACATTGCTCTGAGGAGACTCTCTCTTTCTCTGCCTGTTCTTCTGTTAGCCTCGCAATGTGGTCAATGAGTTGCTGTCTCTCAACAGTGATTTGGCTCAACTCAGACGCAAGCTGCTCTTTTGACAAAGTCTTTAAGTCCTCTTCAAACGGTGAATCATTACCTTCTTGTTCAGTTTGAGTTGACGAGCATATAGTGTTCAGTGGAAGATTTTCTTCTGTGGATGTTATCTGCTTGTGTAGAGCTGTGTGTGTGTGTGTGTGTGTGTGTGTGTGTGTGTGTATTGAAATAGGGATGATCATTCATATCACAATCTGAGGGAAATGTTACATCAGATTATTACAATAAAACACCTGAAATGCACACACACACACACACACACACACACATGTGCGCACACACGCATGCACGCACACACACACACTTTACTACACTCCAGAACTGGAAGCTACACATGCTCTCTGTATTAGTCATGTACGTACATAGGTATGTACATACTGATTATTTGCAAGCACTTACATACACATGTACAGATGTACATTCTTACCATGGAAGGTTTGAATTCTCTTTTGGGCAAAGTCGAGTCTCCTCTCGTACCCCACTAGTCTGGACTGTGCATGGACCAGCACCTCCCTATGCTGACTGAGAGCCTCAGGGAAGCGGCGGACCAACGCGGACAGGGAGCCAAGCTTCTCCTGCAAATCCTCGCTCTCGCGTGTGACCTCCGTGCACTGTGTCTCCAGGCAGGACGCACGGCTCTCCAGGCTTCTAACTCTCTCTTGCTCAATCCCCAGCTGAGCTGTACGGTCCTCGAGAGAACATGTCAGAAGATCTTTCTCATGCTTCAAGTGGTCAATCTCCTCCAAAAGATCAGCTTTCTCTCCAGCAAACCTCTTCTTTGCCTCCTGTTCTAACAGCTCATTCGACTTCATCTGGACAAGCAGTGAGAATACCTTCTCCCTCCATCTGAATGGAGAAAAGGAGGTTGATCCAGTGCACTGTTTATAACCACATAAGGGCAATACATGACAATACACAGGTAGTGGCAATGATGTCTCAATAGTAGGAATTTTCAAGGGAACAACTGGAAAAAGTCCTATTGTCAATATTTTGCACTAACAGGAGTAATCGCGTAGGGATACATGGTAGGGATCTGCAGGTATACTTACTATAGAATCCTTTTGTGTACAAACATAATACCATGTACGTACGTACAACATGGACAATTAGATCCAATGCTGTCCTTACTGCGGAGGTATCTTTGAATATACGCGTACTATGAACATACAACACGGACACTTAGCTCCAATGCTGTCCTTACTGTGGAGGTGCCCTTGAATATACGTATGTATACTGTGTACATACAATATGGATTCCCAGTCCCACTGTGTCCTTAATAAGGAGGCAAACATGCATACAGTATGTAAGCTGTGTGGTTCACCTGGTCAGCAGTAAGGTGGGCACATCTTGTGACTCCTCGCTCAATCGCAGCTGTCCCTTGGGAGCAGTGGAAGACTTTGACAATTCGGATTCTTGCAAGGCTAGCATCTGAGTCATTGCCGTCAGTCTTGTGTTCACCAGCTCAACCTCGCGACTCAGGGTGAGGTTCTCCTGCTGGAGGGAGGAGTTTTGAGTGAGCAGTGACTGACGCTCCTGTTTCCACGTGAAATCTCCTCCCGGAGGCGACTCCATGCCGAGGTAACCACGGAAACAAGCAAGCCGCTGATGACAATCATCCATCTGTAGATCATGGAGCCTACACACATACACACATACGTATGAACATACAGTGCAGTTGAACCTCTACAGACATGACATGCATGTACATAGAATGTACATGCAATATACAGTCACACTTGCTTAGTAAGTCCCTTGAAGGGTACACCAAATCTGTACTTCTTATCAGAGGTACCTACTATCAGTACTGGTTGACATAGTGTACACGAGCTAGGAACTTAAGTGTACTCACTAACCAGGAGTATGTACTAACTAGTACTGGAAATTGGCTGCAGTTTTCAAATCGATTTTCTAATCAAGGACATGAGTCAAGGTTACATGCATACATACGTACATAAGTAATTGTTACATAGAGACATACACACGTACATACAAAGTACATGTACCTAATTGGTGTACATAAGGGTGTACATACTACATATACATATACATGTACATATGTGTGTATATTATGTAAGTATGTGTATGCATACGTATGTATCCCAATTGGGGACCGAGAGGGGCACAACTATTACATGTGCGTGCATATGTAAATACATGTACGTATATACGTATGTACTACCCATACACATGTACAACATACATATGTATGTACATACTGTACAAAAACTCACTTTTTGGTATCATTCAGTTTAGCAACAAGGTTTGATATCTCCTTGTCTTTCGAGGACAGCTGGTTCCCAATGGAGGACACCTCCTCCATTAGACGCTCTGTTGCTTCTTCTTTCTCAGACTGTATAGCTGCTACAGTCCTCTCCTTCTCTACCACTTGGTCTCTGGTCTGCTGTAGCTGGGACATCATCCCACGACGTTCCTCCTCCATTGAAGCTCTCAGCTCGGACACCTCATTGTCCTTGTCGCCGATCAGACGGTCACGCTCACTACGCAGACACTCCAGCTCTTCCGACAGAGACTCCTGGACAGTTTCTAGAGCTGAAACACGTTCACTCTTCCTAGCCTCAAATTCCTCTCTTTCCTAGGTATGGCGATATAACAATGGTAACCGAGAGCCCTAGTCCCTAGTATTCAACTCTCAGAAGGATGTACATCTCAAGCTAGCTATATAATGTAAAATAGTCTTGTGGAGCCAGACACACTAAGGACGGTTTGTGACCATTTTAATCACAGAGGAGCCAATTGCACAGCTGTAGCAACATGTCAGAATTGCCGTAGAAGCACTGCTAAGTGAAGTGCTGGCAAAGGGAATATGCTGCAAGAATGATTGCTGTTCGCACTTGTTACAGCACTCTGAGCACACACAGTACTGGGTGACAGAGGGGCGAAGTGCAGCTGGGAACTACAGCACACATGAGCTCGTGAATCTGTATATATATGTACGTATATCTACAAATGCATATGCGCACATATGCAATTACACACACACACACACACACACACACACACACACACACACACACACACACACACACACACACGCACATAGTGAGATGTATACACACACATAGTGAGATGTATACACACACAACTGGGATTACTCTGATGCACATAGCTTAGAAGTCATCCCCATTTTCATTTTCACTTAATTAACTATGCAATGATTAAATGGGAGGAATAAATTATAGGTATAAATTAAATTAAACAAACAACACACACAAACCATGTAGAGTACTAACGACACCATATATAGCAGCAAAATCTCATTCGAGCCATAGGTACTGTATGTATGTAAAATGTATGTATGTACAGTATGTACATAGCCTTACATACATATCTGTTCGTGGAGCATTATCTGTTTTACCTTTATTCTAAGCTTTTCCAGCTGGACAATCTTGTCACAATGTGCACTGTTTTCAGTTTTGAGCAAGTCGATGCATTCTTGAAATTGAGCCTTCATTCTCACATGCTCGGCAAGGGGGACTGTATTACAAGGCACACCATCCATCTCCTCCATGCGGCCTCTTGAACACCCCAACAAGGTCCTGACAGAAAATAAGGTCGAAAATACATTCGATACATTCATTGGTACATGCTCGATTATCTGAACCGAATTAATGCTTGAATATGCCTGCCCCCGGACAAAGTATCTACGTGGTGTGGTACACGGGGAGATTGCGAACACAAGTACATATGGCTGCCGTATAGAATAAGCACAAAAGTGAATAACATTAGTTTTCAATGGTGAGTGAGAGTATCTATGGTGAGACAAAACCTTAGTTTTTCGTTTTCTTCTTTCAACTTTTGCAGTTCTTCGGTGTTTTTTTGGGCGTCGTCTTCCTCTTCGTTAGACTTTTCCGGTTGCTTCTTGGCTAAAAAGTAAGACGGAGGGAGGAGGGACATCTTCGACGAAGGCAGCACAGGTGCTGACGCAAACGGTCCAATCGGAGCAGACTTTCCCGCCATTTTGGAGGCAGAGATCACGTTTCTGATCCCAAACTGCAATATCGAAGTCGAACCGACGATTGCGCTCTAGCGCAGAGGAGTGGTCCACTAGCGGTTACTAGCTCATGTTTCGTGCTCAATTTCGCTTACTAAAGAACTGCTACTGGGTAAGTCTTAATTTGTACCTTATAGACCCTTAACCTGTCTTTGTAATAGTTGAGATTCTACGGCAAGGGTTTATAATAACATTGAATTGTACGGAGTTAAGGTTGTTACTAGTGGTAGTTCTGTAGGGCTTCATCCAGGGGAGCTAGTGAGGTGATCAGGTTCGATGTAGGATGTATAGCGTACAATGTATACACAAACTGTGCTTTGGTTGGGAGGGATTACTGAGGACTACAAAGGATGTTGAACTTGCTTAGTAGCTACCTTGAGGGTACACTGAATTTTCACTTTTATCAGAAGTACTTACTGTCAGTACTGGTTGACGTAGTGTGCATGAGCTAGGGAGTGAGTGAAGTGTCCTCACTAACCAGGAGTATGTAATAACCAGGAGTGTGTACTAACCAGAAGTGTGTACTAACCAGGAGTGTGTACTAACCAGGAGTGTGTACTAACCAGGAGTGTGTATTAACCAGGAGTATGTACTAACCAGGAGTGTGCACTAACCAGGAGTGTGTACTAACCAGGAGTGTGTACTAACCAGAAGTGTGTACTAACCAGGAGTGTGTACTAACCAGGAGTGTGCACTAACCAGGGGTGTGTACTAACCAGGAGTGTGTACTAACCAGGAGCGTGTACTAACCAGGAGTGTGTACTAACCCAGTTACTTACTAATCAAGTTGCACTGTGTATCATTATCTTCGCAATCTTCCCAGAGTTTTCACAAAGTTCAGCTTTCTTGTTTGAGTTCCAAACATTATATCTGCTATCTGTGTCAGAGAGTTATGTGTTAGTAATTTCACTCTCATCATAACTTTGTCTTATGCCAATGACTACAGTTTTGTGTACCGTGCTATGTTGCAGCAATAATGGAGTTTTCTCCTCCCATTACAAGTGTACTATCTATTCTCCATCCTCAATCCAGTTCCACGCATCAAGGTCAGTCAGACACGGTCAAGATGAGTTCGGATAGTTCGGATAGCAAGGGCATCACAACAAGACTTGCTCTCCAGCGGCTCAAGGCCTCCATGACGGAAGCACAGCGCACAACCAGCCCCTCATCGTGGTTCTGGACTATGCTGCTCTCTCCAGCCCAGTTCATCAGCCTGGCCCTCACCATCCTGTGTGGGATATTGCTACTCATCGCAGGAGGGCTTGGCTCCAAAGTACGCCTCGTGGAGATCGTGGAGGGGTCCATTTTGGTGGTTTTAGGGTTATTCAACCTTGTGATTCACATGCGCGAGGTCTATGTACTGGAAAATTTCACCACGATGAAAGTGAAACGAACAGTGTCACACGTATCGGGAATTTTGCGATCCTTCGGTGACAAGGATGCAGTCAGCTTGGAGTATCCTTCCAACGAGATGGTGACGAATCGTGGATACTTCACAACTCCAACACTAAGAGATGGACGTCTCGTGCATGTGCCCAACAACCTGCTGGTCGAGGGAGATGTGGTCCAGTTGGGACCAGACCGTCCAGCACCAGCCGAGCTTGTCCCCATCTCTGAGAATGGATCATCCAGTGAAGATGGTCCGCCAACTATCAAGGAGGGACAAAAGATCAGCTTTTTGTTCTTTGAGAAAGAGAGCGAGTCTGTGTCGTTCGTTTCACCCTTGAATAAACTCTTCAAAGTATCAAAGTCGCCTTTCATCAAAAAACTCAACAGCATTTTGGAGATGAAACAGTCTCCTTCTCTTCTGAATAATGAAATTTCTGCTTCACTCAAGTTTCTACTGTACGTATTTGTGTTTATCATATTGGGGACAACTTTTCTTTTTAACGTCATCCGATTTGCAGCCCTCCCAAATGACTTTTCACCATGGTACCAAATGCTGTTGACCCAGACCGTGTACGTCGTTTTACCGGTCCTGTTCTTCAATTTCCCCATATTCCGTGCCTGCGTGAATGCCTATGGGACGACATCCGTGCACAAGTTATGTTCTTCTTATTCGAGTGATGTCTCGGTGTCCTTTCGTGATCGGAGAGGAGACAACTTCTTCAAGAACCTCCTACAGGTTCTCTGCCTGCCCTTCCACTATGCCGGATGGAGACTGTTCCATGTGCTGGGGAGTACTACCACCCTCTGCTGTATCGACAAGGAGTACGTTCTCTGCCACCCTAGACCTGTTCCAGACAAGGTTTTCTTTCTCAACTGCCAGAAAGAGGACCAAAAAGCTACTGTGCAGTCAGTTCCAAGTCCAATGGAAGCAGCTAAGGACCGGGAGGAACAGATCGGTTCGCATGAGGATAGTCAGTGCAGTGTTTTTCATAGCTGCTCATCATTTCCATTGCGACCGTCACCCGAGAGGCAGATGATGGGCTCTAGAAGTGGTTCAAAGTCCGAAGAGGCTTTACAGGAAGGGGGGCCCAAGACGATGTCACATGACAAGCGGGAATCTGCCAGCCTCCACGTCACCTTTAAGGATTTTGCCAATTCTTCAACTTCTCTCGACGAGAATGTCAACATCAACACAGAGATTCTAGGACTATCATCCCGACCGGAAGATCCTGGAGAAATTTTCTTTGATGATATTAATTGGAGGGATTTTTTGGACTCCATAAAGGCAGTGGGGTTTTCAGGGGTCACCATGTCTCACTTAGTTCAGCAATTCAACTTCACCACGGCCGAAACACTCTCATCTTCCCTCCTCCAAGACCTGCAAGCAACAGATTGTCTGTGTTCCCTCGGAAAGGAGATAGGTGTCACTGACTATGCGATCAACACCTTTGAGCCAACCTGTAAGAGTATACTCAGTGTTTGCCCACATTACTCCCATGAGTCCACCTACCCCACTCATTCCAGCAGCAAGGTGTCTCAACTCTGGAATACCACGCAAAGTGAAGGAGTTTCTCTGCTCTACATGTTTACTGCACTGTTCAAGGTTGCCGGCTCCTCCAGCCTTCAATTGGTCACTCGCAGTCACTCTGATTTCGCTTTGGCGTGCTGTCAAGATTTCTGGAACGGGAGTGACATTATTCCTCTCAGCTTGGAGGAGAGAAAGAGAATTAGGGACTTTTTCGCTCGACGCAGCCTGCTGGCTCATGCTGTGGTCCTGTCCTACAATCCCTTCCTCGAGTCCGAGATGGCAAATCTCCCAGAACATTCGACACTTGTAGTTCCCCACAACCACCTACTGACAGTGGAGGAAGAAACACCGCTAAACTCGCTAGAACCGGATATAGTTGGCGGCAATACGAAGGGAACCGTTTCTGCTTCCGAGCTGTTCCAGATTCAGAGGGGGCAGATATTCCTTGGAGTTGTGTCCCTCCAACATCAGCCATACCAGGACGTAGTGAGTCTCATTGAAGACTTGGGTAAGGCAGGGATCCGTTTTGTCCACTTTTCCGCCGAAAGCGAACTGAGAGAAAACGTCTTCTCGGAACGAATGGGCTTGGAGACGGGGTGGAATTGTCACATCTCCCTTGCTGACGACAGCTCTGGGAGGAACAAGGACACAGACTCATTGAATTCGGACCTTACTCACTCAATCAGCCGCAGCTCTAGTGACTCCAGTTTTGGTCAGTACATGCAGGGGAAGACCAGCTACATTCGAGCCAAGCTGCCACGTGGAGTGGACAACATTCGACCCCACCTTGAAAACGTGGACAACGTGCCTCTCCTTGTACCCCTCTTCACTGACTGTCAACCAGATGGTATCTATCAGATGATACAGATCATGCAAGAGAATGGAGAGGTTGTTTCCACCATCGGAAATGCCTGGAATTCTGAGAATTTGTTGGCGTTTTCACAGTCGGATGTTAGTATTGGGCTCGTCCCCGGCGAGCCTGGGCTCAAGTGTCTTGCCGATTTGTGTTCTGAGAATTGGAACAGGAACAACACATCCGCAGAAGGAGGATTGAATGTCGCATCCGCTCATGACCTAGCTACAGAGCTGAACACCCTGCCATGTCAGATCATACTCCCCAGACATGCAGAGGTCAGCATCATGGAGATTGTTAGTACCTCTCGCCATATCCTGAGTTGTACGAGACATTCTCTGTTGTTATCGCTTGGTCTATCCGTCTCACTGGCCTTGCTGTTGCTACTGGCAACTGTATTCTTCCTCCCACCCCCACTCTCCGGAAGTCAGCTTTTCCATTTCATTCTCTTCACTATTCCAGTTTTGGCCGTTTGGATGCTCTCAGTCAAGGCCGATCCAGCCATAAAGAAGGTTGTAATGGACAAGAACAAAGTGATGTGGTCGGAGAAGTGGAGATTTCTGGTCTACTTCATGGTCTCCTTCTTCCCCACATCTGTCGTTTCTGTGCTAATATTTGGGTTAAGTGTGCAGGGGTTGTGTTCGGCTTTAATTTTGGATTCAAATTCGATAAACGGGAGTGGAACTTGTCACCTCCTCTTGGGTAATAGAAACGAGACCTCACAATGGAATGGGTGGGATGGTTCCTACAAACCAGAGCTGCTCGTAGCACAGGGACTCAACTCGATCTTCCTTTCACTCTGCACTGTTGTCTTCTCCTTGCGGTTTCTTCACCGCACGGCACCGCTTTGGAGACTCTATCGCTTTGTCCCCATTTACCAGTTCGTGCTACTGCTGATTGTGCCCTCACTACACATTGCTCATGCCCTGGGGGCATATTTCGTTGCCGTGGAGAGTTGCCATGGTGAATCTATCCAGAGGGTTTCCCTTGGGGCTGTACCTTGGTATGTGTGGGTATTTTGCACTGTTTGGCTGGCGGCCTTGTGTCCAATATTGGAACTCACAAAGCGTCACGACAGGAAGGTGTTAAGGAAGGCTCAGCGTTTCCTGAGACTTGAATTTGAAACGAAACTCGGAATGAACTCACCATTTTGATCTCAAATTCTCGTTGCAATGCTGTACAGTGTGTATGTGTGTGTGTGTGTGCATATGTGTGTGTGTGTGTGTGTGTGTGTGTGTGTGTGTGTGTGTGTGTGTGTGTGTGTGTGTGTGTGTGTACACAAAATAACCGTACAGTGTGCATACAATGTTGTATCATGATTGTAGTCTGTATATTATAATAAATGAAATTATGTAATTACGTTACGTTATTATTATAATAATAATATACTTGTAATAATATGATTTACTTTTTATTGTAAAATCATAATACAGATATGGTAATAATTATTAATTACGTATATTTTAATAGGTATCATTGTGTATGATTAGGTCAAATACATGCACATGTACAATGATGATAAGAGTAGAGAATAAAAATAGAATTTATAGGTTATTTATTTAAACAATACTATTATGACCTTATTATACAATAGTATATTGCATCATAGTAGTTTAGAGCGTCTATGATTGCATGATGTTTAAAAATGAAAAGTTAATTGTATATAAACATGAAAGTATATAATTATTATTTTAAAAAATAAAATTGAAAAATTAATTAAAAAATTAAAATTAAATCTTATTGTGAAAGTTGTATATCAATGAAGACTGTGATCAGTGAAAGAGTTGTTACTCCGTTCATGACAAAACCGAAGATACCGAAACCCGGGAAACCCACCCAGGAGTAGATGTACCCACCCAGGGTGGGGGAGAGCAGGCGGACTACACAGTCTGTGGCCATGTAGACTCCGAGAGCCGTCCCTGTATTCCTCTCGGGTACCATCTTTGTGACAGCACTGTTGGCAAGGACGTCGACCACACCTTCCCAGGGGACAGTGAGCAGCTGACACAGAGCGACACACCAAATTGATTCAACTTGAATCTGTTACAACAAAGACAACATCGAAGATAATATTAACAAATATGTTAATATGTAGAAAGTTGATTAATACTAAAAGAAAAATAACCATAATAATTATATCAGAATGAAAGTATATCACTCTCTCACACACACACGTGTATACACACAACACACACACACACACACATACACACACACACACACACATGCAATACAATACATATTATTATGCCTATCATGTGTACTAACTAGTATAAAATATCCGGTTGTGATAACAACCAAAGATAACTTGAGAAGAAGAGACTCCTGGAAAATAGCGGTCAGTATCTTGATTCCAAATCCCTGCATTAGCTATAGATACAGACAAGGACCATATATTATGTATATTATATGTAGTGAGCATGATGTACATTAGTGATTGAATGTACTATGAAACGTACGTGTGTGAATGATAATGAAACATGTATTGACACACTCACACAATTAAATGCACACATACACTCACACATGAACACAGACATGGATGCACTCACACGTGACATGCACATGCATGCATTCATGTACACAAGCACACACACATACACACACACACACACACACACACACACACACACACACACACACTAACAATGGTGAGTACTCCAATGTATGACATAAAGTAGCCGTTCTCTTGAGGGGTCAGTCCGAACTTGTCGATATTGACCATAGCAAACATGGACTGCCAGATAATAGCTGGTACAGCAACTAGGGTCCTTATGCCAATCGCCAAGGCAACAGCAGGTACCCCAAGTGGAGAGAGGATGGCCTTCAAATCAAAAACGCTACCTACAGTAGATTATAATGATGAGGAGTGTGTACTAACCAGGAGTGTGTACTAACCAGGAGTGTGTACTAACCAGGAGTATGTACTAACCGGGAGTGTGTACTAACCAGGAGTGTGTACTAACCGGGAGGCAGTTGCACAGTGGCCATTAACTAGACACCAAGTGGTGTGTGTTTCATCAGGAGTACCTCCTAGTCATGATACCAACTAAGCAAGTTATACCATAAATTAAAACTCATCATGAATATCATGATACATGTGACACACATTTTGGTCTTCCTGGCAAAAACATGTAAAATTGTGTACTGATCTTAGTTTTCTAACAAAACACACACATATGATCAAAGACTACAATTCACTCACCTTGTTCAACAGTGTCGACTTTGGGGGTTGTTTTAGTTGAGTTCGGCACATACATCCATACAACTGTCATGGCAACAATACATCCAGCAATAGATGCACCAGATGCAAACCTCTCACCGTAATGTGTCCCTAGGAACCCCCCAATGTATGGACCAATCACCATTCCTAGCCCATAAGACATGCACAGTTTCCCAAATGCATCTGCTCTGTCTAA
>OZ026561.1:4046868-4051868 GCA_964020155.1 Chondrilla cf. caribensis
CTCCATACTTCCCAACTTGGTCTCTGTGTTTACTGTTGTTTCCTTCATTCTGAAAAATGTGGCCTACGTACCAGAACAGAACATGGAAACAACCAACAATGTAATGTCACTACATACCACACAATGACGCATCAGGATGTAAATATCACTGTCACCACGGCAACAACATGGCAGCAACTTGGAATGTGGTATTGTAGCGGATACATTCCGGAGGTTTACTCTTTATAAAGATGAGGAGTTTATGGCTGATGTTAGAAGGGTGTGTAGCATGAACATAACATCATCATGAGGACATGCATTCACAACCTCATCTGATACTGAAGTGCTCCCCAACAACAAGCATAATATGCACTGAGGTGGACCAGCTGATTTTGATTGTAAAACTTCGGCTGGTTGACCACATTGACAAACTCACTATTGTAGTGAGTTTTTTAAATCTGAAATTTGAATACCTTGCATTTCCTCTCCACCATACAACACCACAGGCGAACACTCCGAACCGTCTTCTCCAGTAGGACTTCCTTCAACTCAAAGACTTCTGGTGGATGCGGCTGAGTCACTTTATCGTCATATATTGGATAGGTCTGACGTGCAGGAACATACACGGGTGAAATAAACTAGCAGAAATTTATGACACACACGAATTGTTGATATAATACCTTTGGATTATTATTACCGGCGGCCATTTTAACTCTGTAATCCGAGTTTGACTCCAGATTCAAATATCCATTTTCTACATTTGGAACGAGTAGGAAATCTGATACTAATCACCCAGTACTAAAATTCTTACCCAATGTACGTACAGTACTAGCGTACACTACCAAAAATCTGCCTGTAATAAACCCGCAGCAAATATTACCGTGTTAAATTTACGGCTTCGGTCGTCCTTTTATTTCAAGTGAATGTTGAGAAAATCCGACCAAGTCGGGGGGAAGGGTAACCCTCCCGACTCTGCCGAAATGGAGGACCTTGCCGAAGATGGCCGTGCCGAAAGCGACGAAGAACAACAAAATGGTCAGAACAGCCCCCTCTTCAAGCGGATGACTATGGTCATGCACGTAGTTATATTTTTCTATTCGGCCTGCTTTTGGATACAGACAAACGCTTTCCCAGTGAGTCGTGAGGCCGGGTAAAATGTGGTAATTTGGAGAACGGGTAACGTATACCTGGATTTGATGGTCTCAAACGATCCATTACTGATTGGTACAAGTTCATGTTGGTGCTGTGTGATACGGGTCATTCTACATTGTATGAAAGACGCCGTACTTGTCCATAGTGTCTAAAGAGAACCAATCCAAGTTATCCGCTTTACCCACTAATCCTTTGCAGTCACTCAGTCGTGTATTTTTGGAACTTTTACTTTTTGACGCATACATTGCGGTCTGTATGGATGCTGCACTCTGCCTTAGTGAGGTGTTCCCTTTCTGTGCTGTAGTATCTCTCAAAGAAACTGGGTGCTGATCCAATCGTGTTCGGGTACCTTGAGACAACCTTTGCTGCAGGAATGCTCCTAGGTGGACCGCTTTTCGGTCGATTTGGGGACATCTTTGGAGCTCGAATGGCTCTCAGTCTTGCTCTGTCCAGCAGTGCAACGACGTACTTCATCTTGTCCGTCACTAACAGCATTCCCCTCCTCTTCCTTTCCCGCTTGCCCGGATTTTTCATGCACGCCTTTCACGGTGCTCAGATGGTAATGACAGATGTCTCAGGAAATGACGGTACATACGTACATGTACTGTAATGCATACTGGTATTCACCACTATTGGTAATCCTTTTACCATACCCTTCTTCCACTACAGTGTAGCTGGTAGTGGATGCAGTTCTGTATGTACATGTATGTATTCCAGCATTCTGTGCACACAGTACACTCACCACATGTACACAATCACACTGTACATTCATTTCTTTTTATTTCTTCGTTCAGATAGAGCAGATGCTCTTGGCAAGCTTGGTGTGTCTTATGGGTTGGGAGTGGTTGTCGGTCCGTACATTGGAGGATACCTCAGCACACATTACAGTGAGCAGCTGGCGTCTGGTGTTGCCGGGGCAGGCTGTATTGTTGCAGTGGCAATCATATGGATATTTGTACCAGAATCGACTAAGAGATCGAGCAGTGTTCCCACCAAGAAGGAGGCCAAAGATGGTAAGAGTGGAATGTACACCGTTTGTGAGAGATTAGTGAACACTATAGTACGTGACATGAACACTTGTGACATGATTATGTGTACTGCGTGTTCCAATTGCAGTCATTCGGTTTATTTATGGTCGTTGAAAGCACTCTTTGTAGTACTACAGTAGACCCATACTTGAAGATCACCTCAGTAATAGGACCACCTCAGTTTTGGGACCACCTCAGTAATGGGACCACCTCAGTAATTGGACCACCTCAGTAATAGAACCACTTCAGTAATGAGACCACCTCAGTAATAGGACCACCTCAGTAATGGGACCACCTCAGTAATGAGACCACCTCAGTAATAGGACCACCTCAGTAATGAGACCACCTCAGTAATAGGACCACCTCAGCAATGAGACCACATAAGTAATAGGGCCACCTCAGTAATAGGACCACCTCAGTAATAGGACCACCATTTCCTAGCCCCAGAAATTCCTGTTCTCTGTACATTTCCAACATCAGAATCAGTACACCCCACAATTAACCGATTCAATACCTAAATGGCCTCAATTGTGCATTCTGTGCGTGTGTACATTAGCCTACTAGGATGATGTTCATAATAGAGGTTTCCTCAATCCAAGGGTTACTACAACTCAATTGCTGATTCAGTTATACACCTGCACACACAATACGATGTACAGTATATATACGTTTTTATAACATCACAGGATGTATAAATTTGTGCATCATAATGGCTAACTACTCCTAAGTACTTGCAGCATTTAGTTTGACTTTCCAATACATCTGTTGGAGGTAGCACAAATATGTCCCACGTGTGACCACATTTTCCTGATTGTATCAACATTTTAGAGAGTCTTTTCAACATAAAGGCCATCTTGTCCCTACTTGGGATTCCTGCTGTTGCCTTGGTGATCATCTTGAGGACCATAGTGGGCATACCAGCTGGGGTCTGGCAGTCCATGTTTGCTATGGTCAATATCGACAAGTTTGGACTGACCCCTCAAGAGAACGGCTACTTTATGTCATACATTGGAGTACTCACCATTGTTAGTGTGTGTGTGTGTGTGTGTGTGTGTGTGTGTGTGTGTGTGTGTGTGTGTGTGTGTGAGTGTGTGTGTGTGTGTGCGTGCGCGTGTGTGTGTCTGTGTGTGTGCATGCGTGTGTATGTGTGTCTGTGTGTGTGTGTGTGTGTGCACGTGTATACGTGGTGAAGTAATTTGGTTGATTTGACAATAATTGTTAATTTTTGCACATAGTTGATGCAAGGATTTGGAATCAAGATATTGACAAAGACATTCAAAGAGTCACTTCTCATCAAACTATCTCTTGTAACTATAACAATAGGCTATTTTATACTAGTGAGTTTGCTGCTGTATGCTGTGTTCTAGTATGTTGGATGGGTGTGTCTGGTGATCACAGTCAGTGGGTGTGTCTAGTGATCACAGTCAGTGGGCATGTCCAATATGTATACCCAGTGGTGTGTCCGATTGGCCTACCTGGTGGGTGTGTCTGGTTGGTGTGTATAGTGAATGTGCCTATATTGAATGTACATGTGAATCAGATAGATCATCACGTACAGTATGTGTGTGAGTTTGTCAAGACTGCATACCTAGTGAGTGTGCAATTTGCTACATATGCAATCCAGTAATGTACAGGGGGAGACTAAGTTGTAGTGTGCAGTCCTTTATAATATTGTTGTGGTTTGTATACATGTACACATGCACGACACACACACACACACACACACACACACACACACACACACACACACACACACACACACACACACACACACACACACACACACACACACACACACACACACACACACACACACACACACACACACACACACACACACACACACACACACACACACACACCTTTACATTATTCATTGGATTGCATGTGTACATGTGTATGTATGTACCATAACAATATAACAGACTGTGCAAACAACTTAATCTATACTTACTGTTATTACATCCTTTACTTCATCCATAGATATTTGCCAACTACTTATGGATCTTCGTCTCCCTGATGCCCTTCATGGTGGCAGGAGGGGCCTTGCTCAATGTCATCACCAACAGTGCAATCACCAAGGTGGTAGCGGAGAAGGACACAGGAACCGTGCTGGGGCTCAATATGGCCACCAATTCCGTGATCCGCCTGCTCTCCCCCACCCTGGGTGGGTACATCTACTCCTGGGTGGGGTTCCCGGGTTTCGGTATCTTAGGTTTTGTCATGAACGGAGTGACAGCTCTTTCCCTGATCACAGTCTTCACTAACATACAGCTTTCACAATGATAATATGACTAGTTTATAGGGACTCACAGTAATAATAATTATTATTATTATTGGTTATATTATTGTTAAAGTCCTTATTTATGTCATTTCACATTAAATTATGAAATTTCATGGACAGTATTATAATTTCAATGCATTTTAATTAATCAAAATGATTTTACGTCATGCTACTGTGACAGCATAATAATGACATCTAACTTTATATCAATGCCTGCAGCTCGATCAATCTCAGGAAGTAATTAAATCAGACCACACGAAATAATAATGACGTCATCTAGTCACGTGGTGTGCCACACCAACATGGCTCGTACAAAGAAGGAGTTAATAAGTCAGTATCTCCGACTGTTTCTTGTAATTACAGACGTGATAATAGCGGTAAGTGATCCAAACGACCACAAAATGCACCTGATGCGAAGTAATCGGTTCGAAACTTCTTATAGACTGTAACCATGATTTATGTTGAACAGTCGCTATGGAGTTGTGTCTATATTATTGTCTTTCTTCTTTCTTTGCGTAGATTTTAGCTTTAATCAGTTTTATCACATCGCTCGCATT
>OZ026561.1:4056868-4059368 GCA_964020155.1 Chondrilla cf. caribensis
TGATAGGAAATTCTATCTAATGATGTTAGCAAAGATTTCTTTCCAAAAATAGTGGCAATTCTCCCCAATTTAGAGCTATTGCACCAGTCAGACACTGGGTTTGAGTCCCGCAGTTGCTAGCTGTTTTTCCCTTTTCTCCTTTCTCCCCGAGCAGGTTACCTTCAAACGAAACTTCTATAAATAGAGCTTTCTATAGTTTATTTTTGAAAAGATAATCCCAATAGATAGAGCGTGTTTAGTACTGTTTACACAGAATTTGGGCTATGGTCTGTACATTCATTACTATTGCAAAGATGTGCCTTATAACTATAATAATAATATTATTTCATATCACATGTAATAATACATACACCTTGCTCAACATGCAAGGAATATTGCACTGTTCTGCATGGAAACTTCAATGAATATATTGGATTACAACTACGTAATATATGCTGCAATTATTATATGTATTGTATATTATTGGAATTAATAATTCACAAGACAAACATTATTTTCCAACATGAAGATGATAATGTAATTACATTAATGAAAACGATGATTGATGATTGATACAATTAATTCAGTACAATGTCGTGTTCCGTATAATATACATACAATAATTACAATCAATGGCAATGTTGTATAGCTCGAATTGATTAGGTCAAATTAAACTCACATCAAAACGTATGTACACAACATTTGCTTTGTAAATCGTGAATTGAACGTACAAAATGTCATAGTATCAAATGATATCGTGGTAGGTAAGTATGACACGGGAATACAAATTATTTTTGTCTTTTTGTGTTGCTAAGCAACGAAATCGCAAATAAAATAATCACAGTGATAAATACAGTAATGACAACAAGAAATCCCATCACCATCCCTGTGTGGAATGCAAAAGTAAACAAGTAAATAAAAACATTCAAGGATGCATTGAAATTCATTCGTAGTTGGTTATACAAACATATACATAATATTATGTACATTAATGACAAGAATACACACGTATGGTACATAGTACAGTACATAAACAACATCTATAAACAACAGAGTAAAGAAAACAGTATAAACTAACAATACTTATTGTACAGTACATAAACAACATCTATAAACAACAGAGTAAATAAAACAGTATAAAGTAACAATACTTATTGTACAATATAACCAGAAATTGTAAACAGCAACAGTACATTCATGTAAACAATAATGCAAATATCAGCAATACGCATAATTAAAACATTTAAAATTGGTAAAGGATGTAGGGATGACAAGTCAAAAATGTGAAGGAACAAGGTAGGGATGAGCGGAATGAGAAGACCGTCGGAGAGAGCAGCATGTCGGAATGAGAAGACTGTCGGAGAGAGCAGCATGTCAGAATGAGAAGACCGTCAGAGTAAACAGCATGTCGGAATGAGAAGACTGTCGAAATATAACAATCCCTATATCAACAGCTGCAGACACTATACTGTGTATTGTATGAGCAGTTACTGCTGTTGATATAGGGATTGTTATATTCTGACAGTCTTCACATTCTGACGTGCTGCTCACTCCAATGGTCTTCTCATTCTGCTCATGACGATTGAACAAACCATATTCATTGTCTTCTCTCACCTAGAATGAGGACGAAGGGAGAGGCTTCGGCTTCTTCCCTGTCATCCCCTCCACCGACAGCCACATCCCCATCATGGCCGACATCACCAGTGGAATCAGTCCCCATGTGAACTGCAAGGGTAAACAATGTAGAGTACAGGAGTAAACAATGTACAGAAGTAAACAATGTAGAGTACAGGAGTAAACAATGTAGAGTACAAGAGAAAACAAGAGTAAACAATGTAGACTAAGAGCAAGTGAAGTTTAGGGGAAGGGGGACCATAATGTGAAGTTCAGGGGAAGGAAGACCATAATGTGAAGTTTAGGGGAAGGAAGACCATAATGTGAAGTTTCAGGGAAGGGGGACCATAATGTGAAGTTTCGGGGAAGGGGGACCATAATGTAAAGTTTGGGGGAAGGGTATGCAATGTATCTGATTAACATACCTCCACAGGTATCCCCAGTGTACTGTGGTGGACAGGAGCAGGTACAGCTCACCGAGTCGAGAGTCCCGCCATTAGCACACTGGAGAGAGCACACTGCACAAGGTGACGAGGAGAGGAGAGATGATAATCAGGGAGTAACATTGGAACTGCAGTAAAGTATGTACGCACATAGAACTGTACCTACGACACTCACCTTCGCAGTGTGTGCCATTGTAGAATGGTTCCAGACACTGGCACATACAGGACGATGCATTGAGGACACCACCATTTTGACAGGATTGAACTGAACAACCTGCACCACAATACAGGATGTATTGATTTTGTTAACTTCTTACAATGCGTTGGAACAGTTGGGATAAACTCTGTAACTCACTTTCGCACTCATCTCCAGTGTAGTGGCCAGCACATTCACAAGTACAATTTGTATTATTTAATGTGGCTCCGTTTCGACAAGTAAGAGGACAGACTATAGAGAGTGGTGG
>OZ026561.1:4084368-4089368 GCA_964020155.1 Chondrilla cf. caribensis
CCAGTGTGAGTGGATGCCCTACAGACCAGGTGCACCTCTCTACGTGTTCATGCAGTGAGTACCATCAGTTGAAGTATGTGTTCATACACACACACACACACACACACACACACACACACACACACACACACACACACACACACACACACACACACACACACACACACACACATAAACATGCAATCCAATATATACTATACACATACATGTACACTACACAGTGAAGTCCATGACTGTATACTCACTGACACTACCAACCTATCATAGGGACGACAAACCCACCTCCAACTCCTAAACCTGGGCTCAGTCCTGGTGCCATTGTAGGTGAGCTCAAACCAGTAATACATACATGTGTACTACATATGTATGTATATCACACACACACACACACACACACACACACACACACACACACACACACACACACACACACACACACACACACACACACACACACACACACACACACACACACACACACACACACACACACACACACACACACACACACACACACACACACACACACACACATACACACACACATGCACACACACACGAACACACATGCACACACATACACGAACACACATGCACACACATACACATGCACACATACACACACACACACACACACACACACACACACACACACACACACACACATACACCAGACCTAGAGATTGTATAAGTATATTACATGTAACTGTATATACTTCTAATATTATATGTATGTACGTACAGCATAATACATGTGCACAATGCAACAATGATAATAGACAGATGAATGGATAGATTGATAGATAGATATTTTATCTGTCATGCAGGAATGCTGCATCCACATATTATATGGGTTTTCATGCAGATCCTTGAAAAACATTCACACAAACAATATGATAAATGTGAATGATAATAAAACAACTATTAATTTAAAATAGATGATTACTTAAAGTAATGAGATACATAATTCAGAGTAGGCACCATAAACTGACACTCTTTGCACCCTGTCTATGAGATAATTGGAGAACCATCTATGCTCCTCGTTGTGAATTCCATTGGCTGCAAGTTTGTCAAGAAGTGGGCCGTGGTTGCTGGTATCAAAGACCTTGCTTAGATCAACTAAAACAGCCCCAACACCTTCACCACAATCAATCGCGAATATCCAGTCATCAACAGTCTTCAGAAGTGCATCTTGAGTACTGCATGTCACGGATGGAAGCACGATTGATGTGGGATAAGCAAGGAATTGGATGTTGAAAATGTGTATAGCTGTTTGTGAACCAACGACTTGAATACCTTTGCGATCACTGGTAGTACGGAGGCAGGTTGAAAATCGGATGAAAATCATTCGCCCTTTTCCATTAGGCAGGAATCTCACTGCTGCTTGGGCTTCAATTGAACATTAGAGTTAGGCTGGGTGCCATGGATACTGCCATCCACTCCAGTAGGTTTGTGTACATTACATTTCTTTCAGGCTCATAGTACTTTGTCGACTTGAATCTTCTCAAAACGAAAGCCGGAATCCACTTAAGGCATTTGTTTATTTCTGGGCAATTTAACTTTGGTTTTGCTAAGCTAGTGAAATAGGAGTTGGGTTTATTAAAAATCTGAGATGGTGATGTAGTGATGGCTGTGTCTGTTAGCTGTGCTACTCGACTTTGGGCATAATAACCAAGGATCATATTCAGTTCATTCCAGACATCTTCAGCTCAGTTGTATGATCTCTACAGATACCCTCGAAGTGTTTTATTCTTGCCATCTTTGAGACCCTTCTTGACTGCATTTCTTAGTCTACAGTAGGCTTCCCGATCACTTGGGTCTCTAGTTTTCCGAAACTTCTTCACTCGTGTACCTGTCCCACCAGTATCTCCAAGGCAGGAGGCAACTCACGGAGGCTTTCAACGGTAGACGCTAACGAACATTGAACACAAAACCACTCATGATCACTGTCGGCCAGGGTAGAATAGATATGTGCTAGTACTTACTCCCGGGTGATGTGGTACCGCTTGTCACATTCATCGCATTGTAAGCCCTTCTGATTTGACTTGACTGGTTTTGTACATATCCCATAGGGAAAGTTGTAGCTTGTGGGTGCAGGATTGAGTTCAATATCTCCAGATAAAGAAGTAGATACTGGATAGGACAACAAAGATGAAATGTTGCAGATGTGGTGACGGATGTGAGAAAATCCATCCTGCTTCAATGATGGTCTTAGGAGTAGACGCTGACACTGAAAATCCACTGCTTGACAATAATCAGAGCTCCTTAAGATCACATCAAGTGAAAAATATATGAAGGCAAAAGAAAAGACAATCAATGGCCTTAACTCGCAAAACTTAGGTGCAGCCACTTCAATCAATTTCCTTACTATGTTTATCGTGGTTTATCTGTGTGTACAAGCATACATACATACATACAAATGTACTGGACATGTCATATGAATTTATTTACAGTGTCTACAATATATTGTATGATTGAAGTCATGGTCTATCATTCACTCTTCTTTAGGTCTTGTTATAGCCTGTCTGGTGCTCATAGCTCTGATAATCGCCATCATCATCATCATCATCGTGATCATTGCAACGTACCGCTCAAAAAGGAAAAGATACGTTTAGCAGAACACAGGACCTCCCTTGCCCAGCGCATTCCTGAATATGCTGTATAGTAGAACATTGGAAGGCCATTTTTGTAGGAATTTTGTAGAAATTTGATATTTTTTACATTCCAGGCCCATGGTAATGAATTCATTAGTGAATGTAGGTAGTTGTGTAGCCAATTTGTTAGTATGTGGTCATTTTGATCAGTTCACGATGATATCGACTGTAGGTAGATAGATATACGTGACAAATGCAAAACATTAGCCATGCCATACATGGGAATTCAAGCCCAATACTAAACAAACGTTGAGCATACCATGCCTTCATTATTTCCACGTAATATCAGATCTATCACATGGATTTAAGGATGGCTAGATTTTCACTGAAATGGAACAGTTGAATCAAACATCTGCTAGAGACGATTGGATGAGGTGTCTACTTGAAAGGTATAGATTAGTATAGAACTACCAAATGACCTCCATTTTCTCTACATATGAGATTGATGTGTTGGAGAAGCTTCAAGTGTAGCCTGAAGGTAGCTATTGTCCTCTTACTATAGAATTGTAGCAATACCTAATCGGTATTAAATTTTAATCATTCATAATAAATATTAATACAGTTGTACAGTGAATTCTCATTAATCCGCCACCGCTTTATCCACCACAATTTCCCAGTCCCAATATAATGTACAAGTACCAATGAACATCCAGTTAATCTGCCAAACTCGACCATATTCCTTGAAAACAGCTGCAGAGGAGAATTCACTGTACACATTCCTGTATGTGGTAACAATTCAATCCCATACTTCATATTTCAGAAGTTGTACTCTATTTTTCATGTGATCGTAGTGTATCAAGATGTGATCAATGTACATGCATTGTGTATATGTGTGCAACTACTGGTGCAGCATATATTATAGTTATTATAATCCAATATTCACTATATTGATGCAATTTCCATGTTATAAAAATTAAACATATGAACAATTATAATGATGTTGATGAGACAGTAAAAATTGTTGTATATGCAAATATAATCTGTACAAAGCACATGTCTATAAATACACCATAGCTTGGGTAATATAACCATATTCCAGCAGGAGGGAGGTATGTACCATACAGAGAAATGGGTGTACCCTGTTCACTGCTCACTATGGGTCAGTGTACCTGCTCCTCCTCCACTTGGTGGACAGGACACAGTAGTCGCTGACTATAGCCCATATAAATCCAATGCAACAGAGCAGCAAGATGACTCCAGCTGCTATGCCAATGCCTACATACTCAGCAGTAGTCAGGTTGACTGGGCAAGAGAGAGAGGGATTGAGGGTGGAGGTGGAGTTGAGTGTGGAGGTGGAGGTGAGTGTAGGGGTGGAGTTGTGGGGGAGGTGAAGTTGAATGTGGAGGTGGAGATGAGTGTGGGGTGGAGTTGTGGGGGGGGTTGAGTTGAATGTGGAGGTGGAGGTGAGTGTGGGGAGGTGGAAATGAGTGTGGGGAGGCAGAGGTGAGTGTGGAGGTGGAGATGAGTGTGGGGAGGTGGAGGTGAGCGTGGGGAGGTGGAGATGAGTGTGGGGAAGTGGAATCTGATTTACATATGTGATACAGATGCTGATGCACATCATACCACACATAGTACTCACGACTCAAATCCAAAGCTGAGAACATGTGGAGAAAATACAAAAAGGCCATAAAAAGCAATGTTTACAGTATGTGTGTGTGTGTGTGTGTGTGTGTGTGTGTGTGTGTGTGTGTGTGTGTGTGTGTGTGTGTACGTATGTTTGTGTGTGTGTTGTGCATATGTGTGTATGTGTGTTTGTGTGTGTGTGTGTGTGTGTGTGTACGTGTGTGTGTGCTTGTGTTTGCGTGTGCTTGTGTTTGTGCACGTGTTCATGTGTGTGTGTGTGTGTGCTCATGTGTACGCGCATGTATGCATGTGTACATGTGTGCGTTCATGTGTGTGTGTGTGTGTGTGCTCATGTGTGCGCGCATGTATGCATGTGTGTTGGTGCACGTGCACAATCGAGAGCTTCCTCTCGTACATCCTCCACTCACTTTCGCAGTTCCGCCCAGTATACCTCCCCGTACATGTACACAGACACAGACTGTCGTTGAACGTGCCCCCATTCATACAAGACAAGCTACATTCTAGCAGAAGAGAAATGGTAGACTTCAATGTACAGAATAGTTACTGAAGTATGGGACGCATGTATACTATCTATATACATACAAACACGTGTAGTACGTTTACTAAAAATCTCAGTAACGTTGACCATATGGTACATACACACATATATGAACATGTACAGTACAGTAACAAAAGAATATACAGCTGTGTGTACTGTACACACACACACACACACACACACACACACACACACACACACACACACGCACACACATAAGTAGA